>LNAS01000097.1:0-103364 GCA_001630605.1 Pseudogymnoascus pannorum
GATGCTCTACTAAGCCGACTGGGCTTACCGCTTTGCAGCAGAGTGGGCGTAGACAGAGTATAGCCTTATATTCCATATTTATTGCCAGCAAATGGGCTAGCGATAATGGGACCTCCATTATATCAATAGCTGAGTTGTTTCTGGTATTAAATATCATGTAATTCATACTATAGCGGTATATAGAGCATAACCCTAAAATATAGACTGTGCGCACAATCGGGATTAAAGCAGACATGGGTTTTTATGGCTACCGTATCCATACAACNAAAGAGCTATAACTTTCGATATATTACTATTATATTATTATAAAAGTATATAGACCCTTCGTATATTACCTAGGGCTTGTCTTGCGTCGAGAATTTGATGTCTATAGTTGTTGTGGTCCTATTGTCGTAGGGTCTTGGCGCTCTCGCCCGACCCGCAATTCCAATGTTTACCGCTTTACCTCTTACTACCAACTATATATATATACAATAGTGAAGATATCTAAATACTTATGCAAAGCGTCATTCATCAGTTGTTGTATAGATACAGGCACATTAGTCAACCCAAAGGGCATGACTTGATACTCGAATAAGCCATAATAGGTGCAGAATGCTGTTTTCCACTCTTCCCCAGCTTTGATTCGGATCAGGTTGTATACTCCTCGCAGATCTAGCTTACTGAAGATCTTTGCTCCTTGAAATCTATCATATAGTTCGTTGATTAAAGGTAGAGTATATCTATCCTTTATAATAATATTGTTCAACGCTCGGTAATCTATATATAATCGTAGGGAGCTATCCTTCTTAGGTACAAAGAGTACTAGGCTTCCTGCCGGTGAAGTAGATAGTTTGATAAATCCCTTCGATAGATTATTGTCGATATACTCCTTAAGTACCTTCAGCTGTTTCTCTAATAGCTGGTATATAGGTCTAAACAGTAGACTCTTTCCTTCTTCTAAGGGTATCTCGTGATCCTATAGTTGGTGCTTAGGAAGCGCCTCATTCTTAGGGCCTTCCCGGAATAACTGCTGGTATTCCTTATACTCCATCGGTACACTCGTCGATGAGGGTGCCTAGGCTTGGTCACTAGGCTCAGTAGAGGTCGCACAAACCTCGCATCGGCCTTGAGAGAGTCCCTCTCCTTGCAATAGCTTATTATTCATTTTCTCGCACTTGTAGTAAGGGAATCCTACTTCCTTCTACACCCAGTCGATATATAGGTTGTACTTTATAAGCTATGGCATTCTAAGGATATATACGAAGTTGTCCATATATATAATATCGAACTATATCGTTTCCTTATGCCTATTTAACACCATCTCTAATAGTACTATCTCGTAAGTTACCATTCTGTTATTTCCTGAGATAGGTTCCCTATCTATTATATTCAGTAGATAGGGGTTACTCTTTAGTTGTATCTTAAAACCCTATTTCTTTGCTAACTTTTATGTCATAAAATCGCCTGTTGCTCCGGAGTCTATTATTGCTCGGAGCGATCGCCCTTATATCTTAGCGATCCCGAATACTTATATGCTGCCCCCTATAGCATACAGTTGGTTCTCACTAGGCCTTTCTTTATCGCTCGCCGGTGGCCTACCGTCGAGGACTCCTAGTTTTTTGACTCATCTGAGTCCTATTGACTTGGGGTGCTTGCCGCTGAGCGCTTCCCTGCTCTTTCGGCTGCTCGGAGCAGGTGTGGTGGCACCTCATTCTCCGATTCTTCCTCGTCTGAGGATAGTCTGCGAATCTCGTATAGGCATTCCTCGAATACTTGTTCGCTCTTAAGTGGTAATTCGCCTTCAGACTGACTTCATCTTAAGGCGTGAACTTGTTTTGCATCCTGGAAATGGATCACTAGTGAAGATTTGGGGTATAGGGAGTATTGGTTTTTCTTTCTTATATACACTATATATATATGAGTGCTGCAATATTCCCAGTATACATATGGATGCCAGGGGTGATCAGTCTCTATTGCATCTGACTTCGTTAGATCTTGTTGATATTGTTTCTATAGTTTGTTTAGAGTATCGAGTCGCTCTAATACCTCCTGTTCTATCTTTGGAACAGGTTTCTTTAGTTGTCGATTCTTCGCTAAGTTCTTATTAAGTCTCTCTATATCCTCACTTGTGGGCTTATAGTGTATAGGAGCATTATCCTCCTATGTTTCTTCTTTCTTGCGGTTTTCTTGCAACTTCTATTATTCATCAAAGTCCTTTAATGCTTCAGGGTTGGATCGTATTTTCCAATATGTCTCGAAGTCTTATTGGCGTTTCTCTTCCTCTTCCTCGTCGAGTGAGGTATAGTCTGCGAGCATGAGTTTTAACCATATTATAGTGTAACACTGATGAGTCTAGACTGTAGACTATCATAGAGGTTTCATTATATCGGTTTACTTGTCGGAGGAGGCAGGGGATCATACACTAAGTCTTTTCGTAAAACACATTACAGTATATAAAGAATACTATATTGAGTTGAGCACAAAGCTCCTATACTAAGAAATAACTATCTACTTATATAGTGGCGTTGTGCCAAAGGGATAGCATTAGATATCATAGATAACAAATATCCTTGATATCCTTTGTTATCCATCACATGCCTCCTAAGGCTCCCTAGAATAGTCCGGTACCTGCGAATAGTCAGGTACCTGTAACCCCAGGTACCCGGCAATTATCAGGTGCCTGATAATACTCTGGTACCTGTAAACCCAGGTGCCTGAAGAAACTCAGGTGCCTGTGTTTACCCCTATGTTATAGGCGGCTAAATCGCCAACATGTTTAGTACTATTATAACCGGAGTGTCGGCGGCAAAGCAGCCGAAACCACTAACTGTAATATATAGGAGAGAGTTGAACCCTCCCTTTTGTCTCTCGATAATAGCGTTATAGAGCGGTATATAAGCAAATGCCGTCTGGGGTAGCTGGCTAGTAGCTCCATCAGTCGGCTAGGTAGTCGGTCAGTTAGGTATAGTCGGTCAGTATAGTCAGTCAAAGGAGGTAGGTGGGTAGGGTGGTAATTACAGTTTATCAGGTAGGTAGGTGGGTAGGTAGATATACAGCAAAGGCGATACAATTGTTGTATTTAGGGCCAATTACAGATTATCAATTAGGGGTCGGTCGACTTGATATCTAAACGGGTCAGGCTATATAGGGGGGGGCGGCAGGGTGGCAGAGGTAGGCGGGTCGGGCGACTATAGAGGGTTTCGGCAGTTCAGGGGCAGGCCGGGGGCTGTAGGGCAGGGCCGGGCGATAGGCACAAACAGTGAAGCATCCTATTGAGGGTCTGGCAATACTCGATAAACAGCCTTTGTATAGCTATACTGAGGCTATACTGCTCTAACAGGTGGCGGTCGAGGCTATTGAGTGGCATAGGGTGCTTATAGGTATAGCAGTAGAGGAGGCTGTAGTCTAGAAGGTACTGCAGGTGCTCTATAAGGGGCAGCGGTAGCGGTATCCCCTTAGATATACTCGATATACTAGTGTAGGGGTGCTAGATGATATAGGATAGTATCATAGGAGGAATAATGGGAATATTTCTATCGATATCGACATTCCAGGAGGTTGCATAAGTAGGACATAATTGAGGTATAGGCTATAGGAGGGAGAGATATAAAGGGAGAGATATAGAGGGAGAGAGGTGATATAGGGGATACAATATAATAGTGGTGTAGTATAAGGAATAATAGGGGGAGGACAGGGATAGGTCAGGGGGGTTAGTGTTATATAGAGTCGATAAGTTGCTTCTCGACTCACTATGCCCCTTATAATTCTGCAGCCGGAATAGAGGAAATAGATAAAATTGGCCAGATCCTATATGATATAGGATCTATATCCAGGGTACTATATTCTATATACAAATTGGGTGCGGGTTTACAGTAGCGCCTATATATATATCCTATATATATATATAATGGCCAACTATATAGTGAGCGGGTTTCCTATAGGCCAGGGGGTGAAGGGGCGGCTATAGCGGGTTAGAAAAGCGAAGGATGCAGTAATGCGGAGATTATCATATTGCAGGCTGGACTCCCTTGTTTCTTCTATATCGGTCGGTATATATTACTACTATAGATATATAAATAACACCTATTATAAAGCCAGTCTCATTAAAGTTATAGAAGTCAGAGTCATCAATACTATACTTCACCCTCATATTATACACAAGCTTAAACTATATACTAATAAGCTCTGAATCTTCACAGAGGGCTCTCCGAAAGTCATATATATAATTAAAATGTATCTTAAGGTTTGGTTATCACTTGATGAACTTCTCAGCCTAGTGTTTGCCAATATATCTACTATTGTATTATATAAGAAGCAAATTAGCCATATCTTTAATACCAGTATATCGGGGTGCGAATCCTTATATATCTAAGTCTAGTATATACTAGACAACTGCCTCTTCCTCAGTAATTGTTAATCGATGGGCTATATAATGCGACTCTTGTTTTGCTACTCGTCCATTTATTCTAAAGCGGAGCGTAGCTTCAGGCACATTATAGATTGTTGCAGCTTTCCGGCGGCTAAGTTTTTGATCTTGTCGAATGGCTTCAATTCCCTTAATTATCTGGCTTTCTTTATGGGTTGCTATTGCTAGTTATGCTATGTAGAAGGTGGAAATGTGTGACGCGTGGAAAAAGTGCGTCGCTTAGTGGTGTGCGTCGCTCTGGGGTGGACCACGTTATACATACTATTATGCTCAAGTAATAGTCGCGCAGGCTAAAATAGTAGCTATACTAGATTTGGCTAATGCGCCCGTAAGGTAAGGCTATTATAATGATGTAGTCGGATGAGTAACATCCCTGCAATAGCCTATAGCATGTCTGACTAACCCCCCTTCTAGTCTACTCTTTGATTATTACATCTGATTATCAGGTCTGAGTAAAAGAAACCTAGTCTTACTTCGCTTGCTATTTCAGTAATATTTACGCCTGGGAATAGAATGATGAAGCAATTATATATGTCCTGACCAGTCTCGGTGACAATGCGCGCACAACTATAGACGACCGAGACAGCTGATGAACTCACGAAGGTCTATGAGCTTACATTCTTATATGCGCAACGTTGAAGTTGTGTCCGTCGAGATGTCTCCACAAACCACCGGTGAACGGGCAGACCCGGCCTCCCACGCCTTCGCAGGACGACTCGGCGGTAACCAAGACTTCATCCTGGATCCCAAGAACCTCGATGACATCTCGACTCTAAAGCGCGTCCCAGACGCATCACCATTTATTTCACTAAGAGAAATCTTTGATCTACGCGGCTTCTTGGTACTAGAATTATGGAAGGCTGCTGTAATTGAAGGTGTTGGTACCCTCCTTTTGGTCTGGATCACCGTTCTCATCGCTGCACACTCGTCCACCGCTCCTCCTCCGACCCCGTCACCGACATCAGGCATCTACTCAACTCCAATCTTCCTCGGTCCCCTAATCGGCGGTCTCACCAATATGATCATTCTCCCTCTCTTCATATACTGTCTCGGCCCCGTTTCTGGCGGCCATCTAAATCCCATAATCACCATGTCTACCTTCACCGCACGCCTGACCACATTCCCCCGGATGGTCCTCTACATTGTTTTCCAAACCGCCGGCGCGTGTATTGCTGGGCTGATGTTACGCTCCTCTTTTGGATCCCGAGATTTCCTCGTCGGTGGCTGCACTGTCGATACTGCGCTTGTGCCTATCGCTGACATCTTTGCATTGGAGTTCATGGCGGACTTCACACTGCTTTTCCTAGCGTTTGGAGTTGGCCTTGACCCGCGGCAGGCGGGAACCTTTGGCCCAGCGCTGGGCCCGTTCCTTGTAGGCGTCGTGCTCGGAGTGATGTCTTTTGGGACGTCGATTACACGGGCTGGGTATGCGGGAGCATCGATGAACCCCGCGCGGTGTACGGGGGCATTTGTGGGGAGTCGGTTTCCAGAGTTCGCTTGGATTGTGTGGGTTGCGCCTGTGGCGGCGTCAGTGCTGCATGGGGGATTGTACTGGGCTATGCCGCCGTGGGCGTATCCTAAACATAACCCAGATCGCGGTTCACCCGAAGAAGACGCTGGGTATTTGTGATGTAGAAGTGATGGGAATGAATATAAATTTCGGTAACAGATATGATCATCAAATTCAAGAGTCACAGACAAAGTGCTGCCATTCTACTCATCGCCATTAATTACACTGTACTCATTCTATACAAAGACGAATAGATAGCCTTTGGGTCGAAAATCCCAAGGAACCTTAAATACATTACAATTTCACGGTTCCCTCCCACTTCACCGTCTATTCCGCCCAAGCTACACTACTCAGGCCACCAGCTCCATCAACACCCTCTGGCCCTACGCTCACGCTGGCAACTTCATCACCCAATGCACCCGTCGCAGGGTCCCTGCTCACCACCACCACCGTGCCGGAGTTCTGGTTCCCGACTGCAACGAGATCACCCGCTGCATTAATCTGCATGGTACGTGGGTAGGATCCGTACGTCGGGGACATTACCGGGGTGGAGATCGCACCAGACGCATCGAGGGCAAAGACAGCGATGGAGTCGTTCTTAGAGCCGAAGGATTCATCAGCACGGTTGGAGACAGTGACATAGTTGCCCTGTTATGCGTGTCAGCCGGTGGACAAGTATATAAACCACGAGCATCGATGCGATTGTCTGCTGGTTGGCACGCAGCAACCACCACCGACAACAAAGACCTGGAGGGAGAAAAATGAAGGACAGGAGCTCAACTCACCGACACGCGAACCTCCCCAATTTTCTGGCCTTCCCTCACCTCCTGATTAGCTGGATATGGTGTATCGGTCTGGATCGACACCAAGCCCAGACACTCCCCCTCCACCGTCGGGTACGCCACTGAGTATACGGTCACGTCGTTGCCCAGTTCATTAGCCAGGTACATCATGGTCCCGCCCGCGCCCTCCCAGAACGCAGCGTGTCTCGGCCCACTACCAGGAGTAGCGGTGATGTTGGCGCAAGAGGTGAGGAAGCCGCTAGGCTTATCGACAGAGTAGACGCGTAGGATATCGGCGCCTAGGTCAGGTACGACGATATATCCGCCAGAGGGGTCTACGGCTGCCATATGTGGATGCGGGGCATCTTGGCGGCTTGGGTCCGGACCAGGGCTGTCCATAGAGTAGGAGAATATTTGAAGGGGTTGGGAGTCGTCCGCGATGGGGAGGGCCATGGTTGATACCACGGATCCGCTACTAAGGGGAAGGTCAGTGTTTCGTTACTGTGAGATATTCACGCTGACATACTAATGCGCAAATGCCTGGAAGGAAATCCCATCATCGCCGCCGTAGAGAGCGCTATGCACCGGGTTGCCGAGAAGCCTCGCGCTTGCGGTTGCCGTCAGCGCGCCTTCAGCATCTACATCAAAGGCATTTACCGAGCCGCCTTGGTTCAGCTCATCGACGCAGTAGAGGACCTGGTTTACAGAATCAAAAGTGACCCAGCTGGGGGCGGAGCCGCAGTTCTCCTCGCTCGACACGACGGTCAGGGAGCTGTTTGTGAGGGAGAGCACAGAGAGCGTGCCGCTGTAATGGGTAGCGTATAGTATGGCGCCAAGGGCGTTGGCTGGGGCGAGCCACAGGAGTAGGAGTGAGTTGGAATGCATTGTCTGATTTTGCGTCCTTTCTGGGGATGAGAGAGGGGTTGGAGAAAAAATAAGGACGACGAAGATGGGGATGAGAGAGCCTTATATTATGACATGACGTCTCACCGAGACAGATAGAGAAGGACCGACCGAGATTTCATTTTCTTTTTAAAAAAATAGAAAAGCTGCTCACCTTTATGCACCCCGCACTCTATTCTACCGGCGCATGACGAGGTAGATCCCAATACAGCGGATCGATATCCGGCAGTCCCTGGGTGGTTGTACGGGAGGACGCGTGCGAATGTATGAATAGAGAAGTCGAAATCCGAGGTGGAGTGCAGCGATCAGCCATGTCAGCAGCACGATTTTGCCTCGTGTGATTTCTCTACTGTTTCACCCTACACCCCACTCGATACTAAATCTCCGACCCCTAATATGGCCGGCAGATCGCCATCGCCTTATTTTGCATATCATACGCACCGTAGCATAGTCAGGTTAATTCGAGAGAGCGCCGACGAAACAGCCGATGCCTCCTCATGTAGATGACATGGGGAAGGGGCTAATCCCGAATGGGGTAATTTCGCTTGGCAGATCCCGTGGCAAGATATGCATATGTTTACCCGGCGCATCTGGGGATACAAGCGCGCTTTGGGCGTTATATGCGGCATTAGATACGGCATTAAATATGGAACATGGCTTCTACCACAAGAGAAAAAGACACAGAAGAGGAATCTCAACCCTACGCGCTTCTACAGAAACGTAGCATCGGGCTATTGTGGCCGAAGAATGAGGATGATGTCCATGGATCAGTGAAGTAGTGAATTATGCCTACAGATGGATGAATGTAATCACGTATCGTGGGCGGCAAGGGGACTTCGGGAATACGTGCGGTAATATATTTTGACGACGACATATGCCTAAAGGAGAAAATGAAGGTCAGAATAGGCATGTCGATCCCACGAGGTGTTACTGAAAGGTATTATCGGATCCGTCGTGCCGTAAATTAGGCTCATGTCCATAGAGATCGTCAGCGGGGTTCTCGTCGCGATGGGTATATGACGGCAGACATCACGAACCAAACACAATACACCATAATTAAGCCAGTGAAGAATTCATCGTCTACCACTAGCGAGTACTAACTGTATACGCTCTCCACCCCATTCTCATAATCCCCCTCCGCCTAAGCAATAACATCCCACTCGTCAAAAAGCATCAATTCGCTCAACCGCAGATATAAAACCGGGCACGCCATGCAATCAGCACTCACTCGCACTCACTGCATAGAAATGCACAGGCCACCCCATCCATAGTACGGTCATCAACCCATATCGATCCAGCCATCAAGACTCTCCCCACATCCATTAGATCGCGCCACGCGCAACACGCAAGTACCTTGTAAAAATAAAGCCCCGAACCAGCAGAAAAACAGTCCAACGATCGAGAATAAAGCGCACCAGAACACCATGCTATCGCAATGCAAACACGGCAGGCATCGCTCAGGAATCATGAGCCAGGACAGACGGGCGGGTGCGCAGGAGATCGGATGTTTTATAGAAGAGTAACATTGCTCGCTCGAGCAGAGTTGTGTGCGCGTCAACGCTTACAAGATGTAGCCAAAGACACCGAGGAGGCCGGCGGCGAGCATGCCCGCGCCAATGTCCATGCCACCGGCCAACGCCACAGCGGCCGAATCGCTGGTGGCGGCCGCCGAGCCGGAGCCCGAGGTGCTGGATGGGGTAGAGCCACCCGTAGTCTCAGTTGCACCACTGGAGCCACCAGTGGAGGAGGGGGAAGCCGTCTCAGACGCGCTGTCACTGCTAGAGCCGGAGCTGGAGCCCTTGTAGTCGGTGATGTTCAGAGTGCCACAGGTGTCCTGGATGTCCGACTTGCAGTTGCCCTGTCCGACGGCGTCGTTGGGGTGCGCGTCAATGCATCCGGCGAAGTTGGCCTGGCAGACGAACTCGGGCAGGGTGTTCTTGTACTTGGCGAGATCGGGGGTAGAGCCGTCTTCGCAGACACACTTGTAGGTGATTTTTGTCTGGCGATGGGTTAGTATGATGACATGGTGAAAAGAAAAAAGCAGGGCAGGGAGTGGCGGGGACATACAGGATCGCAGTCGTTGGTTGGGGCGTTGCCATCGCAAAGGGTCTGGCAGCCCGAGCGCTCACCAATGCACCAGGAAGCTGTGGCGGGGGAATCGTTAGTCCAGTCCATCACATCAATTGGGGCGGGGATGCTCTTGTGCGTCGACCAAGGAAAACTCACCAGTGATCTGGGGATCGATGGTAGTCAGGTCGATGTAAGTGGTGTTGAGGGCGATGGAGCCCGTGGAGGAGGTCGACTGTGCGACAGCTGAGCCAGCCACGAGGGCGACAGCGAGGATTGAAGTGGTCAACATGTTTGGGCGAGGAGTGTGGGAAGGATTGATGAACTGGGAATTTGAATTGGGTAGAATTGAGTTTTAGTGATACTCTCGAGATTGATACACTTTGGTTTCAATGAAGACGATCAACAGATAATCAACAGACAATCAATGAAGAGTGGACGATGGGGAATAATGGGCGGAGAGAGAGAGAGGACGAGAAAGAGAAGGGAGGAGGAGAAAAAAGAAGAAGAGAGGAGAGGAAAGGAAGGAAAGAGCGAAAGAGGAAGAAAGGAAGCTGTTCGGGACAGGGAAGGCGGGAAGGGAAGTACACTAGCGCTAAGAAGAACTGGGAAATGGGAAATGGGAGGCGGGTGACGCAGTGGCAGGTTTTTGGTTTTTGGGGGGTGGGGGAGGGGGTGAAGGGACGATGAATTGATTGGAGTACCAGTACCAGTACCAATAGGGAGTACCAGCCAGGTAGTACTGGTGGTGGTGGTGTTGTGTTGACGGGGAAGGAACGAGGAACGAGGAACGAGGAAATGCAGAAACGGGTTTATCGGCGACACAGGGAGAGAAACTCTTGTTCCTCGATTATCCTGACCAATCATATTGTGCCTGCCAAATAGTTATCCAAGTCTTGCAGGGGACACTCCGGATATTGCGGGATAATGATTGGCTGATGGGAGAGGGGCAGAGGGAGAGACGGAGATTCAGAGACACTTGAAAGACACTAACCTCAGCTGGAGCAAGCTTAACCAGCTCGACGACCTAGACCAGCTAGACCAGGTCAAAAACCACAACTACGGCACCACTACTTGGCAGGACTGACACGACTACTCGTATCTCTCTGACAACCGAAGGGCCAAGCTACTCCAGATCATGCGCTAGTGAATAAACTAGGTAAATCTAGGGAGCACTAGTGCCTAATAGAGTTTAGGGTATATTCTGCTGTGTCTGTGTCTGTGTTGTCTCTGTTATCTGTGACGTTTGTCTCAATTTGTGTCCGAGTATAGAGTATGGAGGTATGGAGGTATGGAGGGAGTACTGGCTATTGACTATTGACTATCTACACTATATACACACCACATAACTACACAGTGCTTGAGCACTCATAAATCCACTCTAAAACCCATGCGAAATTGTAGTGTAGTAGATAGAGTATATACTATATGGTTCTCCAATTAATATAGACATATACATGTTAGACGTGACGAATCTTTAATTATATGGATAGGATACACTACAGTACCATACCATACCCGACCACCAACCACTTACTTACCTACTGTACTACTAACTCGAGCGAGTACTTTGGGAAGCTCTCTCCACCTCTTGGCACATGCAAGGTACCGCTGACAGACAACACAACACACAACAGTAGTGACATTTGTGAGACTTGTTGTGTTGTTCACTTCATTCACGCCCCCCTGCCCAAACCACCCATAATAAAACCATCTCGACCGTCCAAACTGTCCCAACCCGTCCAAATTGTTCAGACCGTCCCAAACCACACCTCTTTTCTTCTTCTCCCTTGTTGCATTGTTGCACCCTCATACCCTCGTACTATATAGCTCGTGCTGTGCTCATTGCTGAATGTAGACATACTTATTGTCGTTATTGTATTGCTATCTGCCGTGTCGTCCCTTCTCATCTGCCACCTGTCAATGTCAATCTCAATCTCAATGTCACTGCCAGTCGTGCCGATCTCCCGATACCTGCCTGGCCGCCTCTGTTATCCCAAAATACCCTTATCTCTTATCATCACGTGCAAAGTTCTTCACGCCTCAGGATTATAACAATGACGTGAATGTTTGGGGGTATATATGTATATTTGTTCATCAGACCAACCCGATCGACATCCGTACAATAGCAAAACAGTTCGTCTATTCCATACTCCCATCTAATCCAGACCCATGCAAGTCCCACTTCCCATCTATCATCAGACGTCCGCCGCGTGTGTTATCACGTGCATTTCACCATATCATATGGAATCCAATCAAAACACGGGAGGCTCCGAGACAACAACCATCAAACTCCCAGACAACCTCCCAAGAATTCACTCTGAACAGTCTTCGTAATATGTTACACACCAGGCCCATTTTCAGACACTGGTGTCTGCTCTTTTCGGCGCCGGCTCAACCACATCCGCCCTCTCCTGACCACCTAGGAGAGCACTCTCCTCATCAACAACAGCCGTCTTAGCTGGTGTAGACGCAGGCTTACTTGGCTTCGACAGTGCCGACCACAGGGTGCTCGCAATTACGATCGCTCCACCGAACAAACTCCACCCGCCCGGCAAGACACCCCAGATCGCAAAATCAAAGGATAACGCAAACACCACCTGTGTGTACAACATACTCGTCGCCTTGCTGCTGCGATCGAGCTGCAGTCCCGCCGTCAACAAGAACTGCAGAGCAAAACCAAGCACACCGAGGAGCACGACCAAGACCCATTCGCGCGCTCCATGGGGCATCGTGAAGGACATGCCTGGCAGGACGAGAAGAGCGGCGGCAGATCCGAAGGTGCCAAGGACCGCAAAGTAGTTAACGGATATAAGAGCATGGGCGCGCGTACCGATAACGCGGATCATGGTGTAAGCGCCAGAGGCGCCGAGGACACCAAGAAGTGACGCTGTGATGGCAAGCAAGCGCTGGGCGGGGGAGACGTGATCGATATCGGTGGGGCGGGGCATTTGGATGCCGTCATTTGCGGCGGGCCCAAAGATACTGGATGGATGAGCTATGAATGTTACCCCGATTAGGGCGATAAGGCCCGCAAGAAGGTCGCGGCTACTGAAGACCTCACCGAGAAAGATCGAACAGGCCCATGCGGTGACGATAGGGACCAGGAAGCGGAAGACGGTTGCTTCAGCGAGAGGGAGGTAATGCACGGAATCTGCGCACTGTCAGCATCGTTATTCTCTAATAGCCCGGATCCGTGGTAAGTCGTGCGGTAAGTGAGTCTCACAATACAAACAGAACAATCCGAAAAACCCAAACAGCGCCCGGACGACAAGCCAGCCTCGGACATCAGCTCTCCCAAGCGGGAAATCAGGCACCTTCGTCCACCACATGTAGAGCGAGCTGAGAACAAATGTCGTGCTCATTCGCGCGAAGATGATCTATGTATCCTATCAGTGACTATTTTCGCTATGGGGCATCCCCGAGTGCCGAATCACGTACCTGAAAGGGGTGCATCTTGTGCTCGCCCTGCTGAAGAAAGCGAACTATTGCATCCATCGACGACGCAATAGCTTGGGCTAGGACGATAAAAATCAGTCCTTTGTTATTACTCCACATTGATTTCCATGACCCCCGTGGTGCCGGGCTGGAGTCAGCCTCGCCTCCACCATATGGCCCATCATTGTCAGCCCGGGGAGACATCTTGGGTGTGAATATAGAAAACAACGAAGCCTCTGAGATACTTAAATATAATCAATATGCAACCCCCCTTTGGTGTCGAGTAACAGAGCTCTGTGAGCACAATCAAACAAGCCAAAAAAAAAATTGGAGCAGACCCTTTTGTACCCCGCGTTTCGGCCCGCGCACGCGACCATTTTTAGCGTGATGGTAGTTTAGATTTAGATCCTTAGGTTTTAGGGGCGGGTTGTGTAGGCCATCGGTTATGACGCCTTGTGATTTGGAGTGATATTGCCATGACTGAATAGTAGATGGGAGTGGTCATGGATGGCATTCTCACGATGTACTCAGTCAGGTATCTACAGGGTCACAGTTGGGTGGTAGAGTTGATAAATTATTGTCACGTGATCTGAGAAATGATGGTTGTTCTCTGGTTCACTCGAGTACAGTTTTGCCATTTCGACGCCTACCATATTAGATGCAGAATTAAGGGATTACTTCAAATATTATATAATGTCTTCAGCTTGCCTGCAGGTTTCATCTGCGCATAGCCATCCCCTCCTCTACTAGCGCTTACTAGGTAAGACTGTCAGCTTCATCACTACTTAGGCGCTAAATCCTACAAATTTACCATCGCAGCATAGGGCTCATTCTCAGCAGATTTAACAGCATACATGTTTATGGGGTAAGCTAAGAAAATAATAGAGTTAATCATTTTTAACATTCTACCAGAGGTTGCCCCAGAAAATGGCGATTTGAAACATAAAAAAGCTACTACATAGTTATAAGACAAATGTATCAAATATGGAGCAAGCTAGAGCAATCGCAGAAGCCATAATCCGCTCGGCTGGTGTAAAGTACTCGAGTATATTCCAACTTGCAGGGGCATACCTCGGCTTTATGCGCCTAATGGCCTAAAATATGTATTTTTAACTACTCGAGTGCCCCTGTGACCAGAACATGCTATCACTGGTTGACAAGCCTCAATGGGATCGAAAGCAGTGGGGCACAGAATCCACATCATCTACTATTATATGTATGGAAGAGCGCACAAGTGAGCATGAAAGATCAGCTACAGCTCATACACGCCGGAGAACAGAAGAAGGGTCGCAATTACGATTACCAAGTGAAGGCACTCAGGTGTCCATGACGGAACTATGATTCCTTCACACAAGTGTCTGGGTAATTTACCTTTATGAAGACACTTTGACAGTCCTTGTTTAACAACTACCATTGTCAGCTGGTAGGGTTGGGTATCCTTAGGTAGCACTTTTGAGGGATCATTTGAGTCAAGTCTGAGTCTCGAATCCATTTAGACAAGACAAGTATGGCTTAGGTATGGTTTGCACCGCCGCATGATCCTTTGGTCGATTGTCATCAAGTGGATGGACAAGGCTATTATGGCTATGTTGGCAAGGATAAGCTTCCTGCCCCACAATCGCAGCGAAGGATCCCAATGCTGACGATGGGAGACTTGTATAAAGGGAGTGGCGAGTGTGTTTCCCTTGAAGTGTGCGATGTTTGTAGTGCCTACATAGTTGTTACAATGGTCAATTTCCTCCACACCACTCTCCTAGCTCTCGTCGCGAGTAATTCTGCTATAGCATTACCAAATCCAATCACTTATCCGGTTCCCAAACCAGACCCAATTCATGGAACTTCCAAGTATCAGCGACGAGGTTTGACGCTCGAGGGGAGAGCTACACGCGAAACCTATGCAAATGAGGCGGTGGCTGGTATTATTGCTTTGCATAATTGGTATGGAGACAATGGCCTCTGGGACAACCGCTGGTGGAACAGCGCCAATGTTATTACAATGCTGGCCGACTTCCAAGCGTTTGCCCCAAATCAGGTCAGCGGTTACACAGCCGATATCTACCCAAAGACGTTGGCAAATGCTCCGTCTTGGGGTGGTTTTACTGGCTTCATAAACGATTACTACGATGATGAGCTGTGGTGGTGCCTTGCTTGGATTCAAGTCTTTGATGTGACTAAGGATCAAAAGTATCTTGATATGGCATCTTCGATCTTCGAAGATGCTAAGAAGGCTTGGGGCGAACCTTCCTGCGGCGGCCTGTAGTGAGTTATTATCCTCCCCTCCCTATATCTTATTTGTCTAATGCAGGTACCAGTTGGAAAAAAGGCGATCGCGCTGTCAATGCAATCGAGAACGAGCTCTACCTCTCCGCTGCCGCCAAACTCGCAAACCGCAAGCCCAGCTCGCCTTCGGGGGGCTACTACTTCAACGAGGCTATCAAGGCTTATGAATGGTTCTTCAACTCGGGCATGATCAACGATGAGTTTCTTATTAATGATGGACTGACTGCAGATTGTAAAAATAACGGCGCCACGACCTGGTCTTACAACCAAGGTGTTATTCTTGGTGGCCTTACCGAGCTCAGCTGGTCATCTGGCGATGCTAAATACACAACCCTCGCCGTCAACATCGCCACAGCGGCAATCACAAAATTAACAAACGCGGACGGCATCTTAACCGACGCATGCGGTACCTGTGGGGGTGATGGCGGCCAATTTAAAGGGGTGCTCACCCGCAACATCCAGTTCATGTACAACCGTGCCAACGGCCTCACGGATGCTACCAAGGCGCAGTTCAAAGCCTTCTTACAGTTGAACGCCGACACGGTGTGGGAAAAAGATCAAGAAGGAAACTACCTTGGCCCTGTCTGGTCTGGGCCGTATATCAAGGCCGATGTAAACTCCCAGAGCTCAGCGTTAGATCTTCTGGTCGCTGCGGCTGGGGTGTCATAGGTTACATTTCTTCTAGGAACCTGCACTACCCCTAGCTGATGAATTTTGGATCATTGGTTTTAGGGCATGCTGAGTTAATTTGGATTTAATAGAATCTTTGAATTCATGTTAAAGTAGCGATTTACATAAAGTGTCCTCATTACAAAGTCTTCTCTAATCTCGCAATACAAAAATCGAATGAGAATGGGCTCCATGCCGGTTAACTCGGGTTGCAAAATATAAAGCATAGTTGATGTCGTTACATCATACTGTAGAAGTTACACGGTCTCGACATGAGGCTAACTATCAGCTGGAACCCAGGGTTGGACGGTATCTAGCAGCCAGAAACTAGTGTAACTAGTAACCATCTTGTGGTGTAACTCAATAGTCCACGTGGTTTATAAATGTGATAATTCTCGTTTGGCGAAGATAAATTCTTTGTTACCATTGCACTTACTGCGCCCACCCAACCACTGACAGACGGCTCACACATGACAACCACAAGTCTAAAGCCATAACCTAGACATCTTCGAACGCCTCTAAGGGAGTATAACCAATATTTTTAAGCAACATTCTACCCTCCCAGCAAGACAGCATCTCGGTCATGAGCCAAAACTCGGTCGTACAGGATCATTATTGCCAAGCCAGGTATCCCACTTTTCCCAGTCGATAACCTCGCCGTTAGGGGTATCAAACCAGTAGTCTTGTGCCAAAATGTCATTCGAATCTAGGTTCATCTGGTCTGCTGATTCACATGCACAAATGTCGCCATTTGCAGCACCATTGAGCCAGAACGCATCATCTCCTGTGCGTGAGCTACTTTGTGCCAAGTTCACTGGCTGCGTTACCACTGGCTTTTGCTGCGCCTGAGCTTCCATCTGCGTATTTTCTAGGGTTTGATTTGCTTCCGGCCATGTTGTATCAGGATCCATTGAAGACAGTTGCTTTTCGCCATCAAAAGAATATCTCTGCTTGTTTCTTGCAATAGCTGCTTCTCGCCGTACCTTAGCTTCTCCTCGTTGTTCGCGGAGTCTAGTTATATATTTGGGTGTGTTGGTGGGGCTGTGGTTTTCCTTCGCCAGGGCGGTCTCGCGAGCACTAAATGCTTTTAGGCAGAGACTGCCGATTGCCACGAACATCGGCTTCTTGGTGCTAAGACACGTTTCCAGATTTGTTTCGTATAGGGTGTTGATAAGTCTCCAAGCCTTCCCAGCGTCTTCATGGAGGGGTTTGGCTCGGAGCGAGTCAAGGACATGGATGACGGCATGCCATTGAATGAAGTATGGAACATTCCAAGCAAATCGTCGAAGCTGCGGACTTGACTGCATCTGATTGTACTGTTCTAGGAGCTCAAGAACAATATCCCAAACTAACTTTTGTTCCGTTGCGGGGACCTGGTCTTGGTTGGCCCATTTCCGTGGATGGTAAGTCATGAATCGGATAATGTTCACTGCACAACGAGCGCCAAACAGAACCATGAGCTCTAGTGGTTTAGAGGGGTCGCAGAACCGGAGATACTTAGTCTCTATATTGTCTATCAGCCCATGCATAAAAACATCCTTTATTTGCATGTCGTCCAAGACAGCATATTCGTGGTTCGTGAACATAGCAGTGTCTAGTTTAGGCATTCTGGCTATCTGAGCAGAAGCGAAACTAGCTAGCTCTGTCCTGAACATGCACCATATCATCTCTGTGGGTCTAGTTGATTCCTCGGGAGCTTGTGTCATTGATGGGTAGAGATCAGCATCATTGACGTTAGCGGGTTTCTGAGGAGAAGTATTGTTGAGTGCGAAGTCTTGAAACTTGGCCTGGCCGCAAAGTTCTGCTGCTCGAGAGTCGTGGAGCTTCAGCTGCCACCAGAGGCGTCGGCGAATCTCGGTTTCAAAGGGTGACAAGCCTAGCAATTTGCCATCGATGCGCATACCCATACCTTCCGCAATACGTATCGCAATCCCGTTAAGGTTCCACAGAGCACGTGGCTCATAGATATCGCGGACTGAGATGAGATGGATCGCCAGTGCCTGTAACACAACGATACTTGCCGTACTCATAAACCTTGCGCGCGACAGGGCTGCTTTTGTAGCAGTAAGGAAACGACGTAGCAGTGCTATCCGGGTCTCTCCCATAATGTCTTTGCATTCGTCATCCGTTAGCGAAATAGTGGCTATATGGTAGATGGCGAACATGAGCGCTTCGAAGCCTCTTGGGATACTCTCCATATTGCCAATTGCTTTATCTATCGCAGTCTGTAAACTTGGTATATGTACTATTTTCATGAGAGGATTGACATTTTCAATAAAAACCTGCCACAATTGACGAATTATTTCAGGTGGTGGGTGTGAGGGTGCAGTAATGGGGCTCTTCTCGCCCAGAACAAAGGAAAAGGTTTCGTCGGACGCTTCGCCATCACTTCCATCATTCTCCGAGTCCCCTTCCAGAGTTGCTTCGTCCTCGTGTATCTGACGGGTCAGCCAGTTATCGAGTTTGCAGTATCAGTGTGAGGCAATAACAAACCTCTTCTGCCACCCTCGACCACAAGTTGCTGTGAGATATTTAGCGCCATTATCCATGCTCGATAGGCATTGCTTACTTGTCCACAAGCTCTGTGCCACGCTGCCTATGTACTAGCCTGGGTTTAAAAATGGTCGCCTGCAGGGGCAACCTCCACACCGTTTCACACTCGTCCAAGCTGTCGCCTTTGGGGGGGTTCTCGGGCTCTGAACCACCTGTGACTTGATTGGGATCGATGCCTTTCTCTTGAAGCAGGGCTTCATAGCGCTTTAACCGTTCGAGGAGCAACTTTTCTTTTGAGAATTCGCGTTTCCTCCGGGGCGGCTTGGGTGGACGGATAATACATGGCATATTGTGTCTCACGCAGGCACCACACGGGTTTTGTCTGTCACACCCGACTTTCCGCTCGGAGCATCGGACACAGGCAAAGTTGCCTTTAGTCGGTGTTATACTTGGTGAGTTTGCTGGGGGATTCATAGTGGTCGGATAACTGTTCTACGAATTTGACTGCAGATATTGCAATAGTTTGTTTAGTTAGTATCATAATTGAATGAAGAGATGTTGTCGGACAACAGTGAGGTAGGCTACTCCGATTGGTGGGATTCCTGCCCTCGGGAGCTCGGACTCCGAGCTTCAAAATGTCCGAACTGTCAACCTAAGCCAAGTGAAAGCGGGTATTATCAAACTCGAGCACCCTGCCTATAATTTATATTAGATGGAGAGAGTGTTAGATTGTCGTGTTTTTTTTAATATTGCTAATGTAATAAATATTTTACAAAATTTGATTTGATATTCGGGAAGTAAACTTCATCATAATTATATCAATTTCTCAAATCCAAAACCAATGCCCAACGTCAAAATCTTAATCATCGGCGCCTCTATAGCTGGCCCTACAGCCGCCTACTGGCTGGCCAAAACTGGCGCAGATATCACCGTCATTGAACGCTTCCCTTCCCTACGCACCAATGGTCAGAATATCGACATCCGCACCTCCGCAGTGGCTATCATACGCAAGATGCCAGGGATGGAGGCCGCTGTGCAAGCCAAGACATCACAGATCGAAGGCATAAACTTTGTTCTTGCAGACGGCAGTACGTACGCGACTATAAAACCAACTGGAAACCCTGATCAGCAGTCTCTTGTGTCAGAATATGAGATCTTTCGGGGGGACCTGTCACGGATACTGTTTGATCTTACAAAGGACAATAAAAATATCAAATATATCTTTGGGGAGCAAGTGGTGTCGATGCGACAGCATTCAGATGGAAAGGATGGCCCTATTACCGTTGAATTCGCGAATGGCCTAGCTGCAGCGGATTATGACCTCGTCATTGCCTGTGACGGGGCTACCTCGCGAACCCGCAGTATGGGTCTCGGCTGTGATTCTAGGGATTATGTCTACAAGTCAAACTGCTGGGCAGCGTTCTTTTCGATAAAGGAGGATCTTTTCGCGGGTAGTATAATGGGGCATGCATACAGTGCTGTTGGCGGTCGTTTCATAGCCGCAGGCTCAGATCCCTCAGGTGTTACGCGAGTGGTGTTAATGGGACTTAACCCCCCAGACAATTATGCTGCGTCGCTGTCATTCTGCAATGCGATGAAAAAGGGCGAGGATGGGCTTAAACAATTTGTTGCCAGTCATTATGAAGGTGCAGGCTGGAAGACTGAGGAAATAATGAAGTGTATGCTCAATTCCACAGACTTCTACGCCAATGAGATTGTCCAAGTCAAAACTCCAAGCCTGTATAGCGGTCGCTTCATCCTGGTTGGCGACGCTGGTTATGCAGCGGGTTTCACAGGCGCTGGAACGACTCTCGCCATGACAGGAGCCTATGTTCTAGCAGGCGAGATCAGCAAACATGCAAGCAACCTTGAAGCAGGGATTAGGGGATATGAGGAGCAAATGCGCCCTCTAATTGCAAAGTTGCAGAAGCCGCCGCCACTGATCCGTACAATTCTTGCACCACAGACAGCATGGGGGTTGTGGTCCCGAAACCGCATTTTTGCTTTCGTTGCCTGGAGTCAAATATTAGAGTTTGTGCAGAAGTATTTTGCAAGTGCCTTTGCTAGTTCTGATGAATTTGAGCTTCCCGAGTATGGGTGGGTGGCGTGAAGGAGGGAAACATGAGTATGAAGGAAATTTGCGCTGTATAAATAGTAGAAACTCCGCATAATAAATAACAACATAATAAATAACAATAATAATTGAATTTCAACAGAATACCACTTGCTCATAAATCTCCAGGCTATCTTGCAGTAGCCAAGCTCCAGGACCATAAGCAACCGCCTCATTCTCATATGGTCGGCCCAAAGCTTTACTACCACAAAATTTATGCTAAAGCGATTTCGTATGTTCCACCCGGCAAATCCGAATATACGAAGGTATCATTCCCTTTCTCGGTTGGCACCACAACACCATTTAGTCCTGTAAGCGTATGTCCCTCTGCCCCTGGTAACACCAATCTCCCACTAGTCCCCTCCGGCGTTGTGAAACTTCCTACCACGGCCTCCCCAGATGCCTCCCACTGGACCTCAAACTTTCCAAGTCCTGTCTCATAACCCGCATTAATCCTCTTCAACCCCCCCAACCTCGGATGAATCACCCATGTCCGCCCAATCGCGCTTGTAAGCTGCATTCCCGCGCCAAAAAATGACAACGCGGAGGTAGGGCCGGTGGCCCATCCATGCGCGTGACTAACACGCGCGTCGTTATCGTAAGGAGGGTAGTGGAGCGAGCCATCGGCGGAGTAGCCTTCGATGAGGGAGGAGTTTGTCATGCGCGGGTCGTCGAGCATGAAGTCTGCCCACATGAACTCCATCAAGTCAACAGCACGGTGCGCTTCGTCGGCGAGGTAATGGGCTTGGACCTCGAATCCAGATGCAAACGGTGAGATGGCCTTTCCCGCCTCTGGGGCAGGGGCACCGAACGGACGAGCCCAGCGGGCTGCTAGGGCTTTAGAAATGGCCGATGCACGGTCAGGTGTGACGAGGCCGGCGATGATGGCCCATGAATTTCCGTCTTGGGGGTGAACAGCTGTGGCTGATTTGTCTTCAGCGTTATCGAAGAAAAGGTTTTGAGACGGATCCCAGAGGTTGGCATTCAGGGCCGTGCGGATGCTAGACATGGCATCAGCCCAAGTGGGGACGAGGGCAGTGTCGTTGAGAACGTTAGCGAGAGTAATGGATTTTTCGAGTGTGTGGTAAAAGATTGAGTTTGCCTATTTGCGCATGTTAGTTCTCAAGATGCGGGGGTTGCTAGGAGCTAGGAAACAAACCTCGCCATTGTGACCACCCATGCCGGATCGGAGCCAATCGTTTGGGCTGTCAACATTGGCCATTCCAGTGCTATCGATCAGTCCCATCGTATTGGCAAGTCCTAGCTTATACTGGGGCCAGTACTTTTCCAAATAAGCCAGGTCGCCAGAGTATGTGTAGTAATCATACAGGTCTAGAAGCGTGTATAGATGGTAAGTAAAGCTGTAGTCGAAGTGGCCCTTAAGGAAATAGCCAATTCCATTGTATGGTAATCGACCGCTAGCTTGTTGCATCGAAAATAACGCCGATAGACCATTTTTAATCCCATCAAGGCTGTTAGTTGACACGAACATCGAAGGACCAGAAATTGCAATGTCACCAGGCCAAACAAGGCGATCCCGTTTTGCTCCATCCATGAGAACCGAGGTGCCCTCTACTATCCATTAGCAATCCGTCAAATTCCAAAATATTAATATCCCCACACCACAAAAAACCCTCGGATAGAAAGGGCAACTAACCAGACAGTGTGCCATTCAAGTACCAATCCACCCCTGGCACAAACTGTGAATTTCCATACGCCGGGTCCGAAGTACATAACTGATTGGTATACGCGCCGGCATACCACACACGATTCAACTTTTCACTATCGCTATTGAAGTACCCTGTATAATCCTGGGCGTTCGGCATTTCAGGCGACGCAGTGAAGTTTACTGACAGCGAATCAATGACCATCTCCCCGGTAGAGTTGTGCCAGAGGCTCATGTAGCGAAAGCCCCCTCGCTGATATTTCTTGCCAGCCGCATAGGCGCCAACGGTGTCAACAGGGAACCATAGAGGGCTGTCGAAGGTGGCTGCGTTGGCCGAGTCACTGAGAGTAGTGCTGATCCACATGTTACTCTCGGTGAAGGTGAAACCGATGAACTCGGCGTCGCCCGAAACGGACCTGACATTGAACTGGACAGTGCCGGCAACGTTCTTGCCGAAATCGATGGTGATGGCCG
The DNA here is from genome assembly GCA_001630605.1 of Pseudogymnoascus pannorum. NCBI lineage: Eukaryota > Fungi > Ascomycota > Leotiomycetes > Thelebolales > Thelebolaceae > Pseudogymnoascus > Pseudogymnoascus pannorum. Next base: position 22,804 of record LNAS01000097.1, read on the forward strand.
AGTCACCGGTAAAGGTGGTGCCGTCGCTATTTTTGGAAGCAGTACAGAGGGCACCAGGACTCTCAACCTTGTTGGTGGTGTTCAATAGGTCTCTGCATTGCACGTTGCGATCGCTAGGTGCGAGGATGTACTCTTGAAACTTGGCCGCGGAGACGTATCCTGAGAATAGGATGGCGGACAGAGTGCCCTGAGGTATGTTTGAAAACCTCATACTATTCGGAGATAGATGCATTGCGAGAAAAGACTCGGCATGAATTCAAAGAGCCTCTCGAGTCCAACAGGTCGACGCCCTGGCCCATATTATACCACCGTAACAACATCATGCTTCTCATCGTCTTCTGACAACCCCTCACCACAGTTTGTGCCCCTCCATGACGAGGTCAAGAAGTACAGCAATGAGAGACGTGAGGCTCCATCCCTGCCCCGCCTTGCCCGGGCCCCAACAGTGCCTCTGGTTCGGGTTAATCAGTCCCATGAAACCTGCAATAAGGGAGCGGAATGATGCAGACAGGGCCAGGCACGAGGACACAAATGTGATATCAGAACGCTGATTCGCATGCCGGGTCTCAGATCAGCGACATGACGCCGAAGGAGAGGGCAACCTAGGACCAATCATCGGTTCTAAACCGGTATAATAGGGACCGAAAGCGGCATTCTCATGTGCTTGCTCCTGGATACAGCGTTAGCATGTGCCCCATGGGATGTCTGAGACATTACCGGCAGCGCCTAGTATATGTGCTTCGGTATGTTGATACATGCCAGTGTTCATGCTTTAGTACGGCATGGGGTGCATCCTGGCGTATATTGATCTAATATCTTGATGCATACCATGACCAATATGTCACAGACCAACTACTGAACCCTACGTGCGTCCTCATAGCCGCCATCACGTCGACTTTGCCCAGGCGTGCCGAGAAGTAACGTTGCGGGTGACCCTGGTCCAATACAGACTAGCCGCTCAATGGTCCATAACGATCGGTGCGGTGGACTGTATACGGGTCACCCAGCAGGCGATCCCTTGGCTAGTGTGCACCTTGATTGCCCCTTGCTAACCTATCTGACCATTAGCGCTACCTCTGTCGCACTCTCCCCACCATCTGCCCTCCTCCACAGCGGCTTGGCGTTACCATACCCAACATGAGTGACGTCTTACTTATTTAAGGCGTCACTACAACTTTATTGCCTCCATGCTGAAAGGATTTCACCAAGAGACTTATAGAGGATTTTTCTTTGCTAGTGAATCATGAGGGCAGGCATATAAGACTGGTGTTGGAACTAGTTGTCAGGTAGTTCAGGCGGATTGGTATGGTATGGACGTATGAGAAGATCAACGAGATTTGGCTAAAGATAATCAAAAGATTGTTCGTTATGTTGAAAGCGGGAGTTGACAATATTGGTCTAATGTATGATGAAAGTACGAGAGCTAGATTTATACAGATGATGAAGGCGGGTAATATGTACTGATCACCACAAGTATACAAGCTCCCCATCATACATACAACTCCTACATTACTCTCATCCTCATATCTATCTACTACCACCAGGAACCGCCTCTAACCCATCCATCCCATATAGGCCCCTCTCCATCGCCATCAGTCTCTGCACACCCCCGAGCTAACCCTCAGTACCGCTACTCCTAAACGCCGCACATAGCGCCGCATAATGGTGCGTCAACTCGAGGACGTTCTGCGGCAAACTGCTCGCTTGAATAATACTCCTCACTTTCATCGCGCCATCCTCCTCAATCAGCGATCTCACCGTCCACAGTAGCTCTGGAGAAAACTCCGAGTACCAACGATACTGCCAGGTAATGAGTCTAATAACAGCCTGTACCGCATCCCTCGTGCGGCGCTCCTTCTCGTATCCACCAAGAATCCCACGTAGCGCCTTGGGGCTGAATCGGATAGCGAGGCAGGCGCGGTAGGCTTCGGCGGCCTCGGGGGCGTGGTGAAGGCGGGTAGCAAGGGCGCCAAGGATTTCCCATTCTTCGGCGGACTTCTGGTACTGCAGGGACTGGGCGCGGTACTGAGCCATCTCGGTTCGCCAGATGGTGTAGATGCGGAGGTCTTCGTAGAGGACCATGAAAAGGCTGTCGAGCCAGCGCTCGCAGAGGCGTTTGTTGTTAAAGCGAGCGAGCTGCTCTTCGGTAGTATCGGGCTATGGGATGTTAGTCTGCGTTATTGGGCAATGTGAATGGGGACAGAAGTTAGGGGAGATATACATCTTCATTTCCGGCCTTGGCTTCTTCTTTGTGCACGGTCTGCTCAGGCTTCTCGAGGGCAGCACCAGCGTCTGAGGCAGTCTCGTCGGCATCTCCAGCCGCAGACCCGTTCGCCTCCGCCTCTTCAGTGCCATTCGCCTGCGGGTCAGGCGTCCCCCTCAGCACATCCGTGCTCGGGTTGCGCTTCTCCTCCCCAGGCTGGCGATCGGTGCGGTATTCTTCCTCCATGACGAATACCTGGCTACGGATCTTAAGCAGCTGGTCCCAGCCAATCTTGGCTGTCATCTCTGTCAAGATGCTGTATGCCTTCTTGAAAGTGCCCTTGTACTGTGCGGCGCGGAGGCCAAGCAGGCTGGGATGCACCTGCTCGGAGAACTTGGAATCGGGCTCGCTGTCGATCTCATCGAGGCGCGTCTCGGGCAGGGTGGGTAGATGCACATCCTTAGGCTCTGGCATCAATGGTGCGTCCTTGTCCTGGTAAGTAAACATCGGGCATGAGTTGAGAGTTGTGAGCGCGTTTTCCCAGTCCTCCATTGCGACGTAGACCTGTGCGAGGCGTGCCCAGGTACCGAATTCGCTCGGGGCGGCGATAGTGCTGCGGTCAGCACAACCGAGGGCCCATGCAAGACGCTCCTTCTTCAGTTCTGGAGTAGTCGGGTTGAGGGCTTTGTTCATGAGAAAGTCGGCTTGGGTGTCGAGGAGGACGTAGTCCATGGGGGATTGCTTGATGGCTTCGTGGAGGACGCGGACGGCCTGTACTTCCTCGTTGCCCATGATCATGACCTTGGCCAAGAGCGAGGAGACCTCGACATTCTTGACGCGCAGCTTCTCAAAGAGGTTGATACCGGATGCGAAGCGGCCGGTCGTGTGGAAGTATCGTAGGAGTCCCGCAGTGAGGTGGTTTGCGACGTTGTTTGGCACCTGAACCATCGAATCGGATCCAAGCTGCCATCCTATAATCCAGTCAGTATCATCCCACAACGGTCGCTATCGTCACCCGACCCAAGTCCCACGTACCTCTAAAAAAAAGTTGCTCTGCAGCCGCCAAAAATCTATGTTCCGTCTCCGTATTCGTGACAGGGTTAAAGCGCCTCACGCCCATGATCTTGCGAATAGTCTCGCCGCTACCGTCATCGGCGTATGAGTATGAGCGCAGGACGCTGCACAGGTATGTCTCGAGCCAGAGTTCGTCGGTAGCAACGCGCTTGTCACCACGTTCATCTATACAGTAGCTTTCGACGGAGCCAGGGATCGTAACCTGGACGCGCATATCAACGCGGGAGAAAGCATTGTAGCAGCTAGTACAGGTTAGCGACTTCGCTCCTTCAAAGTAGTTAGTTGTATAATTGGCAGCGTAGGGCGAACAAACCAGTAAGTTCCCTCCACAATCTTCGCCACGGCCTTGTCAAACACTGTATATGTGAGAGTATTGATATATGCCGCCAGACTCGCCGACGATGACGCATCCACCCCTGTAACATGGTGGTAGATCCCAGACTACCCCTTTCGTCAGCCCAGGGCTCAAATTATCCCCACAGCCCAAGGAGGTGGTATGTGCATACCTGCTTCGTCGGGTTCCGCGGTGCCTGCTTCACCAGGTGTACTAGATCTGGAGGTCCGAGTTCGCGGAGGGAGGAGAGCCCTTCAGTGCGCGCTTCAACGCTCTCGTGCATCACCTCCTCCGTCAACCTAAAGGGGGATGTCAGTATAGTTCGACTCAACCACGGCCGCACGGCGCGAGCTTTAAGCATCAATTTATCAAGATAAGGCCTATGTTTGCCCTGTTGGGCTGCAGGTTTCCATGCATCACTGATGCGTCCGCTGTCTTAATCCGCACGCCCCTGATCATCAAAACGTAGAAAGGGACTCGGAGTGAACCTACTCTGGCACCGCCGGCGCAACCATCTTTGCTCAATCCTTCGCCCACCCAAACAAACAAAAACAATTCCCCCTAGATCGTAATCTATCGACGGCTCCTATCGTGTCCTTGTGATATATGACGAGCGATGCGTGTGGTCGTCAATTGACGTTTTTGCTCTTTAAGTTGGTTGAGCCTCAGGGACGTTATGGATGCGGATGAACAGCAAGGTAGCTTTCTTTGCGTGGCCGGTGGAGTGGGAAGCTGGTACGGGAGTTGCCGGGGAGAGGGGTGTTGGCCAATCAAGTAGTGGGATGGGGGTACGTATCTTTGAAGAGGATATCAAGCAAGACACAACAGAAGTTCCAAGGAGAAATTCCAAGACGAGGATATATATTTATTTTGTGGATGATGAGCATGTATGTGTATGCAAATATTATATACAATTTAAATGCCTAGTTATATTGACACTTATTCCCCAGCTCCAGCGGAATATTACAGACATGAAAAAGTGGAATAAAACGAAATAAAAATTAAAAACGCCTAAAAGCCATCATATATATCCAACCAAACACCTTTCCCACCATTATAACACCCCGCAATACCTCAGCACACCATAGTCACGTCCCCCCCCCAAATGCAACCCTCACATCTCCTGCCTCCCAGTGACGCTCTCCCTCCCATCCGTCCTCCACCACCTTTGTCCCCTTCCTCCGACCACGTTTTCCCCATCCAACTCCCCCGGTCCCACCGCCTGGCCGTGCAACTCCCCATACTGCGCTGCAGGAGACGACCCGTACGGTGGTGGGGGTGACGATACTCTTGCACTAAGTGGGCTGACAGACACCGCGGTGGCTGGGACGGGACTCTGCGTGTTTGTTGATTCGTGGGGAGCCGGTGTGCTGGGTGTCTCGGTGCTGCCAGCAGGTAGGTGAGTGAAGTAAGGTTGTCCTGTGCTGACGTACATTGGATTCGCCAAGTGCGGAGCAATAGACTGGAATACCTCGATTCTTGACGGGACGTTCATCCTCTTCCGGTTGCGCCGTCGTTTGATACAGAAGTATGAGATGATGAGGGCAAGGACCACGCAGGCTCCGGCAATGCCGCCGATGGCGGAGTTGCTGAGGCCGTCGTTGGAGTTGGAGGAAGAGACTTTGTCCGCGCCAGTTGGGTGTTTGGTGGAGCAGGAGTCTGAAGTGCAGCTTGTGCTGCTGGAGGTGAGGATGGAGGGAGTATAGTTTGTTATAGTGCCTGAGGTCGGGGGGTTCGTTGCGCTGACGACGGGAACAGAGGTTCGCGAGAGGCCTACACCTACTTGTTCCGTCTGTGAGGAGTTAGTGGCATACTTGGGTTTTGGTAGAGGGGGGAGGAGGTAATACAGCCGTGAGAATCTCGGAGGAGGGGACATTCTGATCAACTGGGAGACAGAGCCCTCCGTCGCCGGTATAGGGGACTATGGCGACGAGGCCAGGAAGGCAGCAGAAGAAGCGTGGGGCCCAGGGCCAGGGGTACATGTCCATTGACTGATCCGCGCAGGCGGGTAGGGTGAGAAGCTTGTTGATGCAGTCCGCGCCTGGAAATAGGGTAAGTAGGGTCACTAACTGCTGGCGGGGAAGACGGACCAGTTGGACAGCAGTATGCTCCATAGCCGGTCTTGAAACACGTCTCGCCAGTGGGACAACAGCTGTTATTGCTGGTTCCACATGACTCTGACCAGGCGCCGCTGCAAGTATCGGATGTTGACCAGGCCCAGCCGCCGATGTATTCGGCGCGAGGGTTGATGGACTGGTCGACGCGTCGGGGGATGTGTGCAGGTGGCAGGTGAGCAGAGTGAGCAGTGGAGGGGAGGGAGATGAGAGCGAGGATCAAGTAACGCATAATCTACTGGGGCGCGAGGAGCGCCTGAGTGTGTATATGTGTGCTCTGAAGATCGTATGGTGATAGAGAACGACAAGTTGGAGGTATGACGGAGGAGAATAGGGGGATTGAATTTAAAAAAATTACCAACTTGCCCGTGGATGATGGTTGGGATAGGGTACATTTTATTCAGTGTGCAGCACGACTCTGCGTGCATGGCAACGGAGGGGCGCATCGCTCTCTCTCTCTGATCCGGCCGCATCTCCGCTACGGCCACAACAATGACAAGGCTTGAAAGGAGATGGGGCATAGAGCGAGCAGAATAGACCCAGGCACACAGTGCGTGATGTGATTGCTGTAGTATGTTGTAGAGTGTTGTAAAATGCAGTGGCAGATTTGCTCGTGTATAATCGCCCGATCGGGAAAGTCTGACTCTTGTATTGGATTAGTGGAGGCTGAGCCCATCGACTTCGCATAGAGGAGGCCTGGGCTCTCTTGTACTTGTACTTGTACTCGCACAATACAGTACTGTCCGTACCTTTCATCACCAGCAGATTATGTGGCAGTTTTATAATAGATTTATAGTTATTTAATGTACTAGTACTTACGCTCTATCTATCAGTCAACCTTGCATTGCTTGTTCGGTCCACGAGACTAATTAATCAGTCTGAGTAGCTCCAAACATTCCGTCAAGGCGTTCCCAAGGAGGTGGAAGGTGTGTCGTTGGCGAGAATGGGTCGCGCGTGTCGTGTGGATACGGCACTGCTACCAGTATGGAATCGCTCTCTAATCCAGGTGGTGTGTTTTTGAAGGGGGCCTTTTCAACACCGTCGTCAGGATTAGGTGCTGGGACAATGATAGGGGGCCTGATATCATCGGGGTTGATGTCGCTCTCAAACCCAGGAACAGTATTCTGAAGAGGAGTAGGCATCGGAGCCAATTCATCATGATGGCTGCTGTCTAAATTATCGTCCGGGTCAAGAGCCGGGACGAGGATTGGAGGCCGGATGTCATCGGGGTTGATGTCGCTATAAATCTCCAGCCCCGGAAGCACTGGCGGAGTATTGGGAACATAGGAATTCATGCTCTCATGGATGGACTGTCCTCTTCGGGATGCTGAATTTTGTGCCCTTTTAGACACGATGCTTTCTCTACCTTCTGCTGTGATACCCTTCTCGCCGTCGAGTTCATCGCCATCTGGGAGTCTGGGTGTCGCCGCTAAAACTGGGCCTGTATCGAGAAGCATTCCCACCCCTTTCTCTTGTGTATCAGAATTTTTGTCGATACACAACTGTATGTGGCTTTCGTCGCTTGTGTCGTTACAATGTGTATGTTTCGCACCAGGATGGGTATCAGCATCGACATCAGCCCCACCTGTAGGACGGGCACCACCGTTATAACCAGCAGACTGAACAATATAATCCTCAACAGCGTCTTTCCCCGATTCCTGAGCATTGGAAACATCTTTCACCAATTCTGCACCAGAAGTTTTATTCTCCGCGTGTCCACAAGAAGCCATCCCTCCTGTGTCTCCATGTTTGCCTTCATTACCCCGACACTTTCGAGCCCCTTTTTCTCGGACCCCTCTTAGCCCAAGCAACCGTATAACCCCTACACCCACGCCATCAAACTCCAATGATTTCTCCCTCTGCATCTGCTGTTCTCTCATTTTTTCTTTGCTCGTCTCGCGTTCTCTCCTAGCCTCTGTTTTTGCAGTCCGTTTTGTGGCGGCTGCCAAAAACGCTGCGTGCGTTGGGCGTGGCCCTGTTCCACCAGTTAGAAAGAAAAATGATTCGTGAGGCAGAGTCATGCTGGCTGTGTAGCAATAGTAAGTAGGCTGGCTGGAGCGATGCTAAATGTGTATCACCTGATTGTTGGCAATGTCGCTGCTCCCTGAAAAGTATGTAGATTAGAGGTGGGGGGGGAGGGGGAAGAAAGAAATATATATAGATACATTGACTTGCTAAAAAGGAGGTGAATGGGGTAATTGATGGTGAATCCATAGTCGGCAAGGAATCTTACGCGTGGCGCCTCATAGTATGAGGATTCAATCAGATAGTAGAATCGGGACAAATAATGAGGATTAGGTGACAACCATCGATGTATCTTAACGATTGAATGAGAGAAAGAAACCCCAAGTAAAATAGAAGTATCTGGTGGCTGCGGTACATACTTTTACCAGCGTGCCGTCGTCAAGAACTTCTAGCAGAGGCTTTTATATTTTATAGAGGATAATGTAATAGACAAAGGTCACTGAAAAACGAAGAACCTACCTCGTGTAATCAATAGTCTGTACTGTCACTTGAGATGGGAAAATAGAATACCAAGTCAAATGCACGCTCGCTCTGTACAGTTATTCGGCGGCCAGGCCGCGCTGTCCAAGCAGCCACTTGATGATTTACGAGAATAGAACGATAGCTTGAAACATGCCGGTTCCTACGTAGTGATGATGATTCGAAAGATATGCTGGTTTACCTTGGGCTAATTTGCACCGAATAGGAACAAATGAAGATTCGAGTAGGTTGCGGGACAGATTCTGAATGTGACATCGAGGTGGTGAATCTCATGAACTAGATACCTACCATTTCCCGTGCGTATGACCCAACTTCGAATATATCCTACTTCGCTTCCATAAAAAAAACCCGCTTCACAACCCAGCTTGCGTAACACCAACTACATATAAAACCTAAGATCCCAAACAATATACAAATAAAAAGTGGATCCGGCAAGCCTCAAGAGTCAGCTCCCCATCCAGTTCTCGCCTGTCGCCCAGTTGCAAGACTGACAGCAGCACCCACTACACCATGTAGAAATGCCGCCTCAGTGCTTTGTACATGTGCGTTATCATTCCCTGCGGCCGCCATCTGAGACGTCTGTGCCCTATACACCTCATCCACCCAGCCCTGATGCTGTCCTAACACAGCACGTCTAAGGGCATCGCGCCAACTCGCTACAAAGGCTGGTTCGGCCATAACGAGGGGCCTTGCAGTACAATTATTCAGATTCTTGGCGTTGATCTTGTCAACTTCTTCGCGGCGGTAGGGGAAAGCGGCTGTGATTCCAGTGTAGCGTTTTGTCATGAAGAAGAGAGCAGGCCAGGTGAAGAGCCAGAGGAATGTTAGATAGGTGAACCAGCGGAGGTACTTGTTTTGGCGGAGGGTGTTGATGCGATGGGGGGAATAGATGATGATTTTTGAGTTTGTGGCAACGGCGTGGACCTTGGTGTGGCCGCGGTAGGAGGTGCTGTCGACAATACGCCGCACGAGGCCTTCGACGACAGAGGTATCATGTAGGAGGACAGTGCGAGTGATCTCGAGGGATTTGATTGATGATGTGTCTTCGATATAGGCTTGACACCATGAGTGAATCATGCTCTCTCCGTCTTCGGGCTCCCAGTTGATGTCCTTGCTGTTGGCGAGGACGGTGCCGCGATGTGCTTTCTCACCGGCCTGTGGGGTGAGAAGGTAGCGGCATTGGCTACCGCGCTCGTCGGTGCAGTGTGTAGTGTTGGTCTTATGAATGGGGTTGGGGCAGATGAGGAGGTGCGTCATTGGCAACTTGATATCGAAGTCAACGACGGTCTCTTTCTTGTTGCCTTTGTCACCACGGCCCCGAAAGGTCTCGGTATGCGTGCCCTTGAGATGCAAGGTATAGGTTGGGGGGTACGCGGCCTGTTCGGTGATAAACGACGACAGAGTCTCAATTGAGGTGGAGAATGGCGAATATGTAGTGGAAATAGTCTTAAGATCGCTGGAGACGGTAGATTCTGGGACGGCGGGAGTGACATGGTACCTGGGCAGTTAGCATCGCATGAGATATGGGGAGAGATATTGGGGTGTGGGTACGAACGAGATCTCATGTTGCGTTTGAGGGACAATATCAGGGACGTCGTGATACGAAGGGAGATCTTCCTCTTCTGGGTATTCATCAAGAGTCACGGCCGAGGCCATTGATGCCGTTTCGGCGCGGTCTGGGTCATCGCGATATGACAGCTGAGGGCCCCTGGAAGATTTTCCCGTAGGAAGCTGGATCTTTCCTCCCATACTGACTGACGGACGCTGGCTGGGCAGTGGAGTAGGTAGTTGATTGGATGATGATCAACGGTACTGTGTACGGCCAAAAGACACAACGTCTAGAGCATACAAGACCATGCAGAGGAGGAAGACGTTGGAGAGGGTCACAGCTATTAGGATATAGGGATTAAAGGAGAGAGTAGAAAGTGAATACATGAAGAGAATAGAGGAGGGAGAGAGGGAGACGGAGGATGTGAGGAAAAGTAGAGACGACCAGAATAGCGCGGCTGGTGCCTATGTGAAGGATGAGAGAGGGGCCCGTGGGTGTGTGGGATGTGCGGGATCAATGGGATCAATTGGATGGGTACATGGGTGGTAAGCCGATATGCTGCGCCGCAGAAGTAGATCCCAGTGCTTCCGAATGGTTCAAAATTGCCAAACAAGGAAGTCGTCGCGTGGGGCGTGGAGTTGCCGTTTCTGCCCATCGAATCCCTGGCGTATTAGGCTATTTTGGGCGAGCGGTGGCGGTGGTGGCGCTTGTCGTTTTGGCGTTTAGCGTTTAGCGACTATTGGTTTTTAAGTCTGGATCAGGACAGACAAGTTTCCTTGATGTTCCGTTCCAGGTTCCTGGCAAGCCCAGCTAGTCTCGTTTAACATATCAACAACTAACTTTCTCTATATGAGCTGTTGATAACTGTTGACGCTGATCGCCATCTCTTTTCATTAACGGCTCTCTAAATGTATTTTGGTATAACGAACTGATGCATATTCTGCGTCTCTTTAGCTGTTGCCATATTCTCCGCATTTTGCGCGCATTTACACCATCATTTGAGACAGGGGTCCCCTCACTCGCCAACAGTATCTCTCATAACTAATGTGGGTGGGGTCTAGAGTAGGCACCATTGTTGGCAGGACGAGTCATCGGAAACTCTATTTCTAGTTTAACTATAATTCGGGCCCATCACAGCTTTATAGACTTGTTAATTCGTGAGCTCTATTTATCTCTCAACACTCGAGGTCCCAGGAGCTCTGTTCTCCCGTCCATATATTGAACCCCGCGTCGACGCGGAGTTCTAAAACATGGCAACGAGCAAAATTGAAGCCTCTCTTCAGTCAGGGCTCATCCTCCACCTAAGTCCGGCCGAGTTTGTCACCCACCTTCGTGCCCTTTTTGGAAGTGCTTCCGCCGGCTAGAATGACACAACTGTGGCTGCGATCACGAACCAACTGCTATCCCATGTGCATAGCAACGCTATCCCACCCACTCTGTTTTACATATGGCTTCTTATGGCTCTCCCCTACTTACCCTAGCTACTTAAGGATGTACTTGGCGATACAGAGTCAAGTGGCGTGCGGAAGGCCGGTAGAAGACAGTTGCATCGAGCACACAAGAGCCGGAGAATGAGTGGAAAGCGAGGGTATCCTGGGCCCCCTCAATAGTTTATCCATGTCGGGTATCCATTCACTGGTCACGGCAATCGCTGCCGGCGCGAGAACTAGAGGGGCCGCTGGAGATGAGACAGTGGACCATATTCTGGAGGTTCTTACTGATGGGAGTAGGGAGGTGAAGCGACTCGAGATGACAGACGTTGCGCGTCTGCTCATATCATGCAGTACCCCCTTTATTATCAAGTGGCTGTCGAAGAAGCCCGTTGGATGTGGATATTCCTCAGCAGTTCAAACTGTCAGCCGAAGAAGCATCGGTTGCCTACTTTAGCCCTTTCGTTAACAAATATGCGGACAAATTACTGTTATCGTGGCGCGAGTGCATTCCAGACGATTTTCTTCTGACTAGTCTGGCATTGTCAATGGCCTACCGTGACTGCGAAAAACTTCAACAGATTGATAAAAAGATAAACGCCAGGGACCCTACATTAGGGAAGACTGACGCTGGTAAGCATCGGAAATATTACGTCCAGGCTCGTATCGACTACAAAAATGCATTTGAACAACTTGGGTACCTTATGAGATCCAGGGTGGAGCTTCGCTTCCCCAACGGGATAAAGCTCGAAGACGTCGAAGAAGAATACTTCCAACGCATTGCAATTGCAGCTAGAGAACTCCGCTATTGCCTACGGGGAGATACAATTGTATCCCTGAAACCGTTTGAGTACGCAATTGACCAACTGTTATCTCGCCATGATGCGGGTGATATTCTACAAAGCAAGCGCCGACTTTTCGAGAGAATAGTAGCCGACGTCAAGGGTCTCTACTCTAAAATCTGGCCAGACAAATCATCCAAGAAACCTACACTTTAACCTTCCCTCTGGAATCTCTGCTGTAGTCTTGCGATGACCTCTCCATTGACAGAGTTGGTGGAGCGTGTCAAATCTCTATGCAAAGAATGTGCCAAGTCATCATTTGCTATGGGTAACTACGGGCAGCTTGCTGACGCCATCGGCACTATCAAATCCGACAGTCAGTCCTTCCTACTGGTCAAGCTAGGGAAGGCGGCACGGAATGAACACGGGACTCTTGCAGGGGGTATCAAGGTGCAATTAGTTCATTGTTGAAATCATGGTTGGATATCTCGAATGAGAATATCTACAGGATTGCTTTTAGTGAGACGGAAAGATTTGCTTTCATCGAGGACAGTAACATGTCAGCATCTCATTCTTGGCACTATCCTAGGTCTAAAGGCGAAGACCAACATGATTACGAATATGAATATGAAGATGAAGACGAAAGTGGGGAGGAAGATGACGAGTGATAATTTGCTGCGGGGAAACGCGCACAATATAATCGCAACCTAACAAACTATACGCCGAGTTGGTAAATGTAGTAATACATTCGAGTAGGTAAGCAAATTAAGTATTGGCATAACAATACAATGTTTGTCGGAGCTTCCCTAGAAACTAGATTTCGGCTTAGTCCAGTGTGAAGATTAAGATCAAAGCAAAATCAGGGTCAAATGTAAAATATGTACGCCGATTCAATGCTAGAACGTATCGTAGGTTCCGTTTTTCTACTGCTGAGAAGATTAATATTTTGAGACCATGCCACCTCAAAACCATGTATTATTAACGTTTCAGAAGATGTTCACATAGTCAGATTGTCTGTGCGATTGGGTATAACTAGTATAATCTTTTATTGATTCCGTCAGGATCGCCATCTCCTGAAATCGACATAATTTCCTATGTCGAGGATGACACAAAGCGGGTATGCAAAGGTATCGCCACCCGGCCGGGTATGGTATCCTAATAATATATTTGGTAGCCTAGCTATAATATGAGACCTACTAAAGACGGAAGGAGAATTTGATTCGTTACCCGGGGTTCGGGTATTATCTTGACGGGGAATAGCCTTCGAGCGGGGTCTTGTCTGTGCGTTACCGGTAAGCTGATTATGTACTCATCATAGATACTTGAACGCAAAGGCATCGATGATGGAAATATGAATATGCTGGATTTATAAGGCATTTTAGGGTAAGATGTTGTAAATTATTCCTATAATGGGCCATACGAGCTTGGGAAGGACTCCATACGTGAAAGAGGTATAAAAGAGTTATAGGGGTCGCACCAGACATAAGATGGATCTCAACTAACTGCATCCGCCCGCACTACATATCTGGCAACCCTTGCTGCATACCCCACAAACCACTATAACTATGAGTTTCCCCTCTTGGACAAAAATAACCCACCATGATTCATACCCATCCATCGACCCTTCCAGACCCGAACTTTCTACCAAGGGAAAGGTTGTCATCGTCACTGGCGGTGGTCGCGGTATTNAGCGCAATCGCAGTTGTCGCCGGTGAGATCACCAAACTCGGGTGCGAAGCGCGTTACTATTCCGCTGATGCGGCGGACCAAAAGCGAACCCAGGAGGTATTCATAGCGACTAAGGTGGAGTTTGGGAGTATCGATGTGGTGGTCAACAATGCTGGATATCTGCCTGACGAGGCCTTGATCAAAGATGCAAGACTGGACGACTGGTGGGCGGCGTTCGAGGTCAATACGAAAGGCGGGTTCATTACCATCCAGGCGTTTGTGCAACATGCATCACCGGGCGCAACGCTGATCAGTACGGCGACGGCCCTGGCTCACTCGGCGTATTATCCAGGATTCTCCAGTTACGGGGCTAGCAAGCTTGCAACTATGAAGGTGATGCAGGATGTGCATGATGAGCATCCCGAGTTTCGGGTTTTCAGCATGCAACCAGGAATAATAGACACCGTGACGTCTTCCAAGAGCAAGATCCCAGAGCAAGACACAGGTAAGTATCTCTTATTATTTCTTGGAGTAGCATTTTATGTTCCAACGCTGACTTATATCCCCGAAACAGTGGATCTTCCGGCAGATTTCTCTGTCTGGCTGGCCAGTGCGGAATCCGACTTTGTCCGCGGAAGAATGACATGGGCAAACTGGGATGTGGACGATTTGAAGGCAAAGAAGGACGAGATACTGAATGGCGATTTATTGAAGATGGTATTAAGCGGATGGCCATAACCTTATTGTCCTTAAGTCGCCGTCGTTGTTCGTCGATCCACTATCGCAAAAAAATGTATCACACTAGGTCGAGCAGCAACAGAAGTACAATTTACTGTGCGCGGAGGAGCTGTGAGATGAATGCTAAACTGGTGGTAAGATATAATCAAAACTTCGTTAAGTGTCGCCGGGCAATCCTCCCTGAACATTACGCCATCCCGTATTTTTCCGCCCTACCATAGCACGCTGTGGACTTAATTAACGTCCATTTCAACGCCACCAATTGAGCCAGCTGTGCCATATGAGTCGCTCAAACCATTAGCTGACGTTCCGTCCTCGCTTGACTTCTGCAACGACAGTATGTCGCGGGCAATAACCTGTATTTCGCCCACCGTTACATGGCCAATTGCCCATACTTCTCCCAAAACTTTGATGGCACCTAGACCTAACCTCACGCGATCTCTGGCGGCTTTGTATTCGGCGCCCTTCAATTTAAAACGGCAGGCTGAGATCTGAGCTAGTATTAACAACGTCAGGCCGCATATAGCCAGAGGCGAGTGGGTGGTAAATGGGCTTGGTAAAGTAAACAGACCAGTGCCTGCTTCTGCGGCTTCGAGCACTTTCGTGGTGTGGAAGTCAAAGGATCGTTGTTCATCTTGTACGTGTTTCTCCGATGGTGGGGGTGCACATCGTGAGCTACGTTCGATAGAGCCGTACGCCAGCTGGGATCGCGGTCGGTGAAGGTAGACCTTTAGCCTGTATAAAGTTAGGAATGATGATCGTCACGAGGAGGAATACACACACGTGTTGTAAAGCATAATGGCTTGAAACATAACCTCGTCAACCTTTCCAGGGTCTTCGACAACAAGTTGTTTCTCTTTCGGGAGGTACATGATCCAATTCATCAGTCTCGCATCAGCGCTGACAACATCAGGCTCAAAAGCACTGCCAGGTTCTGTCCCCAATGCCAGAACCGTGCCAACAATATGGCCCATGTCGACTAAGTAGGCAAAGGAAGAAAATTTGAGATCTTCTCCAGCGAATTCACGAGAATTGTACTCTTCCAACGTGTAGGGCCGTGGTATGTTCTGAAATCGGTCAGTATACATGTGGCACAACCGGGGAAAATAAATGCTTACCCCAGAATTATAATCGGCATCCTCACAGGGAAGATTGACTTCTGACTTGATGTCTCGTAATGCGAACGATAAGCGGTGCCGAATACCAGAAAATATGCCGTCAGTGATATACAAATACCACCATGTTCTCCTCCAACTTTCAGCTAATACGGCATTTCCCTCTCCATTTAATGTGGCAAATGCCTCAGCGTTCATATCTATGCGAAGCGCCATGCGGATCGCACGATCGAGTATGCCACGAGCATTTGTGAATTCATCACAGGAGTGCACCGCAATAGCAAAGCCCAAAAGAGCCTGAACGGAAAACCCATTGTCTGGTAGGGAATCAGCTAGTAATATACTCCCTGCCCGTTCCTGCATGGCCTTCTTGGCGGAGCTATGGGCGAAAAGCGATCCGATGAACTCTAGTACTGGGAGAACTTGCTCCAGGGAGGCACTGTCGGTCTTTAACCGTTGATTCAAGAACTTTTGAGGCAGGACATAGGGATGAGCATCATGGAAGAAGGCGTAGTACAAGTCCAATAGTTTCGATGAGTCTTCTGTCTCTGATATCGGACCGACTATGGTTTCATTGGTAGTGCCGATGGGTGAGAGGCCCACCGGGCTCATTCTCAAATCCAAGCTGCTGGCGGTGGAGTGTGTAGAGTGTGTTGCCGACGTTGCGTCACTCACGGACCTAGACTGTCTCTTCTCCCTCTCCAACTGCGTCTCTCCATTCGACGAAAGCTGGCGTTGCTCTAAGACTGCCAACTTACCACGCCCTCGTCTAGACTCGGCGTAGACGCAAGTTCTGCCACTTCCGAGGCATTGTGTGCACGCCGGAGAAACTGCATCGCATTTAGTGTGGCGGCTACGGCATGGGATGCATGCCAGAGAGACGCGAGTCTTAGGCCGTGGCCGTGAGTCCGTTGAAGATGCTGATGTGGGTGGTAAGTTTGTTGATTGGAAGTGAGAGCTAGGAGTGCTGAATTCGAAGGGATTATTAAACTCCGTGGCAGAGAAGTCGTATCCTAGTTGGAACAAGGCTATATTGTTAGAAATGGCACCATATTGATCCATACCCTCTTGTTCGAACCAGGAGGTTAAATCCGGATTATTCATTTGCCACCCCGCGTTTGGTCTACACCGTTTCCAATGGTAGAGTTGCGGCTACTATTCGCAATTGAGCAGCTGGTGTTGCACATATATATATATGACTAAATAATGGAAATTTTACAATGTATATGTCTGATGGTGGCGAAGGAGCATGAGTGGGGGGAAATACGGGATGTGGGATGTAGTCAAGGTCGCCGTTTCGACGGTATTCCGATGACTCCTGGTGCTAATCCCTTTTGGGTTCGAGATTTAATATCCACACCCCAGAGTGTGGATTCAGCCGTCATTTCTTGGCAGATAAGCTTAGTCATAATTGTCAATCACAGCCGCATCCAGTCGGGTAATTGCATGTCCGGGGTGTGTATAAGACAATTGGAGTTGTGGGGTTAGTTAGATTTAAACTCATCTAAATCTAGACTCCTGTACTTAAAAATCCACTAGAGATCTATATGTAATAGCTAATTTTAAAGACATAGTAGGTGTAAGCTTCACCAATGAATATGCAAAATACTCTAATGGGGGCTGTCAAAAATATGGCACATCAGCCACCAGAACTAGGCCGCCTTGTCCGAGAAGGGGAGGCACCATGGAAGACACTATTTGCGAAGACGGGAACTACCATACAGCACACACACGTGCTGGTTCCGAGGCATTTATTTCTTCTACTTCATCCCACCAACTCTTATGAAAAGCTTTCTCATGGTAGTTTATATATAAGGCTTGTTAAACCAACAAAGGCGACATCATTTTTATTCCGCCTATGAAACCACTTCAGATTACATCAAACAACCTTATATGGACTCCCATTGCCATCCTTGTGCATTATAGCAAGCCCATTGGCCCCGGGAGGAAGTACCTCCATCCCCATCGTTCTCTTGTAAAACTCTATGCAGGGATCACCCTTGGTAAAGAGCATCGCGCGGCGCAGATCGGGCCACGAATCTAGGGTTTCATTGATACATTGCATCAGCCATCGGCCCAGACCATTCGCTTGATGTTCGGGAATGATGAAGACATCGGTAAGGTAGGCAAAACTCGATTCATCTGTGATAAGACGGCCAAGGCCGATCTGAGTGAGAGAACCACGGCCTAGAGCGGGTCAATATGAGAATCAAGGTATGAGGCATAATAAATTTGAACAGCAGTACGCCTTACCTGCGATTTCAGAGGACGACTCAGGTAGGATATAGACGCCGAAACAAAGAGACTTGGAAAGCATCCTCTTCATTTTGTCCTCGGACATGCCTTTGGTCCAATACATGTAGTCTGCATTGAACGCCTTATTTATAACTTCGATCTGGAGCAAATTTTGAGAGGTGGATATGAAGAATTGGTCCTTGTACCATTCTGCCTTGCTTGTCGACATTCTGAACTAGAAAGGAAAAAGGGAAGACTTGTTTGTAATTGGCCGCTTATATTTTATTGCCTTCTGTAAATATTATTAATATTGTTCAACAGCGATATTTATTATTTTTCTGGTTGACTCACAATCTGTGAAGCTAGAATAAACTGATACTAGAGTACGAGTACGAGAAGTCAGTGGATGACTCGACAGGAATCGGTGTGTGGCATCACGTGAAAAGCGCGACCGACGAGAGAGCAGCTCCTCTTCACCCCCTCCGTCTCGAATCACCAAATCTAATCTGGCTGCACCTGCCTCTTTACATGACCATTTTTTTGGTTACAGAAATCGAAGAAATGGAAACCGTATTATTTCTCAGGACTGTCGTCTAATCTGGCAAGCACTTTTACGACGCAGTTAATGGCGAGGTCTCGGCCACGTTTCTTGAGGATTATGGGGTAGTACCGCTCTCTATACCTATATTTAAATTCTCCGTCGGATTCAATTAAGACGTAACCAATTCGCTACGTGTAGTGTGGGTGACGAAGGGGAAGCTGTGGCGCAGAGGGGTTTCAACAGTAATTTTTGATCCTGTCTGCCCTCTTACGCTTTCCGCTCCATTTGCTACAAAGCCCTTGTTAATTAGTACACTGCGCAGCACGTTTGTCATGGTTATTACCATTCAGGGTGAAGCAAGTGGCCAATCTGTTTTATAGTCGTCCACTAGGGGCAGTTGTACGGATAACAGGTAACAACTATATCCCCCCCTTCACCCCAACCATCGGCGATTCACCATCCCGTGCATCCATATCGTCAGTCAGTTTGATACTATCCCCAAGATACATGATTCGCCGAACGCCAAGGTAGGTTTACTTCACCATGACTTAGAATCACGATATCGCGGCATTTCCCCATGCGATGGCCGGCATCGCGGGATATGGCGTGTAGCACGCCATCTACAGTCTTGTCATATCGTATTCTGGCACGTCAGGTCGGCGATTCAACCTCGAAACCTCCGACAGCATTTCAAGAGAGAGTTTCTATATCTTGAGAGTTTTTCCACGTCTTAACCAGACACCAGTCCTCGACTGTTTTATATTTTATACCTTTAGCTTTCGGTCTTGAACTACGAACTTTCATTGTTAATTCTGAAATAAACATTACAATGGCAACAACGACCGCCACCGTAACCCAGTCGACAAGTGAGAATGCGGGGAAAATTGCCATAGCTTTCGATGAGAAGGTACATGAAGGAGTAAGCATCCTTACATAAGAGTTCTGCATACGCCGTCAGCTGACATATCAACGCGCCGCTCTAGTCGAGATACACAGCATACCTCCCTGTGTATGACAACGAGACCAAATTTCCGCCTACTCAGCCATTTGAATTCCGCGATCGCGGTTTGGATGCTGACCCTGCCAAACCAAATTTGTTGAAAACAGGCGATCCAAATGTCGAGGTCACTAGGCTCACACCTCGGATTGGCACCGAGATCAAGGGTCTACAGCTGTCGCAATTGAATGACGCTCAGAAGGATGAACTCGCTCTCCTGATTGCCGAACGTGGCGTGGTTGTTTTCCGTGATCAGGATTTTAAGGACATAGGTCCAGAGAAGCAAAAGGAATTTGGCCAGTCTTTCGGACCTCTACATATTCATGTTTGTCCCTTGAAGTCTGCTCAGACATTGTTTTGCTAATTAGATTAAACAGCCCGTCGGTGCACATGTTGAGAACCATATTGAATTCCACAGTATTTACCTGGGATCTGATAACCTCTACCGTGCCCAGCAACGCTCGAGCAAGTTGACGACTACAGGGTATCACTCAGATGTGTCATATGAGCATCAGACCCCTGCAATTACCATTTTGACACTTCTTGAGGTTCCATCCACCGGAGGAGACACCGGATGGGCTTCGCAGGTGGTTGCCTATGAGAGGCTTTCTGAGCCCATCAAAGTATTGTTGGAGGGCTTGCGTGCTGAACACAGTGGCTATGAGCAAGCTGCAGGTGCCATACGTGATGGGAAAACCGTGCGGAGGGAGCCCGTAAAATCCCAACACCCGGTCGTGAGGGTTCACCCCGTAAGTTGTATCCAATATTCCAGCTGCATAAGCTAACTCGTCTTCAGGTCACAAAACAAAAGGCTCTCTTCGTCAATCCAGGCTTCACGAGGCGAATCGTGGGATTGAAGGATGAGGAGTCGGACGCCTTGCTGCAACTTTTATTTAAGGTATGCTGCGCGACTTTTGAAAAATATTAATACTGACAATGATACAGCACATATCGCAGGGCCAAGATTTCCAAGTCCGTGTGAGATGGGATGACAGAACCGTTTCTCTCTGGGACAATCGAGTGACCGCGCACACAGCAATATCGGATTATGACGTTCATAACCCCGAGGAAGGCTTGCGCCATGGGTTTAGAATTACAACTCTTGGCGAGAAGCCAGTGGGAGTCAATGGATTAGAATCTACGTGGTAGATATATATTTTGATGCTTTCTACTTCGATGGGGCATGTTTTGATTCAGGAGTGCTTTCATTCGTTCAATCACAACTACACAGACATGAGATTTACCACACTATTAGGCATTTTCAATACAATACCATATCACCATCCTTAGCAATTTATATAATAAATATTACTGCTGCTATTCGTCGTGTTACGACTCAGAGCTTCACCACGATCAAATTGCGAAGGATCACGTGAAGTGGCGCAGCAAATTCACAGATGTCATGACTCACGCCGAACAACTCTGTTGTCTTGGGAATAATTATTAATGAGAACTCAAAGGGGGCACGTATGGGATCTATTTATTATTATATGCATGTTTATTCGTCGCTATAAGCCGAGGTTCCGCGTAAGTCTCGTCGCCATCAATCTCCAAGGGCGACCACGTAGAAGAGGCAAATCTTCCTGATACACGAAATCACTCGAGAATTTACACGCCAATAACTTACATATGGCGATGGTACGGGAAATCCGAGGTTCTTTTAGTCTTGTTGGTGAGGCCATCAATGTTGTGGCAACTGGCGCAATCCAGGACCTGAAGTCTGAAGTACCAGACCTTCAAACCCAAACAATCCCGTTTCATATCACGCTCGTTACAAAAAATGAGAAACGCAAACTCTCATCCGCTGCTCTTTCAACTTTCATTAGACTTACTGGCGCCGATGCGCCGGAAATTGGAATCTTCCATAACTTGGGTACTGCATATATAAAAAGAAGCGATGGCGATGTTGCGTTTGTCGTCGTTATCTGGGTGTCCGGGCAGCTGATTCGGAAACGTTTGGGTCTACCACAGAAGGATTTCCACATTACCATATCCGCTAATGATGATCACGATGTTGATAAAAGCATCACCTGCCTACGTGCCAGGGAGTTTGATGTTGAAAATGCGTCATTGGAATGCCTAGACCATCTTACATTTACTCTCCATAATGCCGGGCGATATACCGACGCAAAGGCATACTCGCAAGAGATCCTGTTAAGAAGCCACGACTCATCAAAGGGGTGGCTTCGATTAGGAGATGCAGCTCTCCAGCTAGAAGAATTTAAGGTTTCTATGTTGGCATATGCTCAAGCTTGGCAGGCGAGTGAGAACAATAAAATGAGTTCGTATACCCTGAAAATGGCACATAAATGCTCTGAGAATACTGAATGGGGGTCCTTGCTCCAAGAAGAAGAATTGACCCAGCTCGAGAGCGTGTCGAAACAAGTTAGACAGCGTTTGTTGAAGCCTTGGCCAGACAATCTACGGGAGTCCATCGCAGACATGGGCGTGCCTCCTTCACTGCGCCTCGAGCCGCGTCAGCACCTTTCCATACCAGATAGCATTGGAGTTTTTTCTCTCCCTCGTTTTTTTCGGTGGCTTGTGCCTTTCAAAATTGCTGTTATGTCTACGCCTCGTAACGAACGAGATATCAGGGCTTTAAGCTCCGATATCATCGGGATTAAGACCATTCTCACACTTACGGAGGAGGAGCCTCTGGATAAATCATGGTTCAATGCAAGGATTAGGAATGAATTTCTTCCAATCCGAAATTACTATCCCCCTTCAATTGAGCAGATGGATATTGCCATGCGTATTCTGACCGATGAAGAGAGCCTTCCAGTTTTGATCCACTGTGGTGGAGGGAAAGGCCGTGCTGGTTCCATCGCCGCCTGCTATATTGCAGCTTGTGGTTTTGCCAAGCCAAACCTACAATCCAAGGACTGGCAACCGGCAATGTCAGCGCAAGATTCAATTTCAAAACTTCGCGCTATTCGGCCGGGGAGCATAGAAACAGAGCAGCAAGAGGCCTTCGTATCGAAATGGGTTAGCGTGCTTTGGAAAAGACAATCCCTCTTTCCCACTTCAATCCCTGAGCCACCTTCCTGCGCACTAGATATAGTGGGGCAGCTTGATGGTTCGGCTGATTTTCTCATGCTTGTAGGCATTCCAGGCTCAGGAAAATCGTGGGTGGCGAAGTCACTGATCTCCCGTGACCCTCGCTGGACTTACGTCTCACAAGATGAGTCGAGTCGCTCCGCCTGCGAAATAGCCGTTAGTCGCGCAAAACGAAAACTCATACTCGACCGGTGCAACACAAGTGCTGCGGACCGGAAATTTTGGCTTCAGCTTGCAGATTCCAAAAACGCGGTGTGTGTCCTTTTCGACTACGATGCCGAGTTATGCGTTTCGCGCGCCCAGCAGCGGGCTGATCACCCTACCCTCCCCCCAGGGTCAAGGGTGGTGAATGCGGTGAAGCAGATGACCGAACAGTTCTCCACGCCAGAGATAAATGAAGGGTTTAAGGCGATACTGACTGTGAGGTCCTTTGCGGCGTCCGATGATCTAATATCCCGCCTCTCTCCAAATATCGGACTTCTAAAGTTTCCTCGTACAGCCCATCTTATTGACCTCGGTGCCATTGGCTCAGATGACATTCTAATATCCTCTGCCCCTATACCCACGCCCGGATGCAGTGTGGTGATCACAGAAAAATTTGATGGCGCGAATATGGGCTTCAGCCTGTCTACAGATCGACAACTCTTGGTACAGAATAGGTCTCACTTTGTGAACTCGAGCTCACATAGTCAGTTTAAGAAACTCGATTCTTGGATAGGCAGACACAGAGAGGAATTATTGGGATTGTTGAATCGCGACAAGTACTTCCCACAGCGATATATTCTGTACGGAGAGTGGATGCATGCTCTGCACTCGGTCCCGTACAATGCTTTGCCAGACAGATTTTTAGCATTCGATCTGTTCGATCGCGGAGAAGGCAAGTTTGTGAACAGAGACACTTTGGAAACCTTACTGGACGGAACTAGAATACATATGACAAAGATTATGGAAAGGAGGGCAACAATACCAACAGATGGCGAATTAAGAGCATTGGTACAGAAGCAATCGGCATTTGCGGAAGGAAGGGTCGAGGGCGTGGTAGTGAAGATCGAAGATAAGAGCTGGGTGAAGTGGAGGGGAAAGGTTGTACGAGGTGATTTTTTGGCAGGTAACCAGCACTGGAGCAAGAACATTATGCAGGAGAATGGGATTCTAGCCACCAATATGGATAGACTAGACACGTCCTGATACTAATTTCTTCAACTTTTTCCCGTCTCTCTCGCTAGGTCTTATCTCACTTCGCTCCGTGTTGTGCCTGGAGCTTTTCCATCTGAGCCTTAACCGCCTCGCGATACTCCTCATCAATTACAACCAGCCCAGCGGCACCTTCCTTGTTGACGATCTCATCCATCTTCTCCGTACTCAACATAAGCGTGGCGATGATGACTGCCTCCTCTGTCTCGGAGGCGTTGTCACTGATGCGGTGTCTGCATCCAGGAGCCTCATAGAAACTATCTCCGGCTTTCTTTATAGTCATGGGGTCATCGTTCATCTTATTTAGGACGGATCCAGTCAACACATGGACAGCAACAAATGCACCTGCGTGGGTATGAGGGGGCGTGGATCCTCCGGGGGGAAAAGTAACTTTCAATGCCAGCACAGAGTTCCCCGGAGCGCTGAGGACTTTGTAATGGTACAAGACTTCGAGTGATGGGAATGGACGTCTGTCATATGTCAGTGATCTCTCTGGTAAACCTCCATGAGACGTATGGGATGGGTAATATCTCACGTTGCATCATATATTGGTTCCTCCCTGTTTGCGACCTTTGAGAACACCATCTCTGCTCTGTCGTAGTAGTATATGATATTTGTTCTACGAGGTTGCAATATGTAGGAAGATTGTGGGAATTAAAAGTTAAACAGATGTCACCTTATATTACATATTACAATATAGATTCTTTCCCGGGTCTAGAACCACGTGGTTTTCGGCGACGGCAATTCGGGGTTCTCTAACTGGCATAGGCTATGTAGGGTATGCGGGTAAACGCCACACCCGCCGCTAGGTGACCACTAATGGCTCCGTTCCCCCGCTCGAGTGCCAAGATGCCACTGAGATTCTCCACTTTCAACATCGGAAGTGGCTTCCAATTGCTCCGTCGTTATCTAATGCCACAATAGGCAACATCACCCGTTACACGTAACCATGGGTAATTCAAATGCCTATGTCGGCAACCATCGTTCGATTTTGATAACCCAACGAGAAACAGCATATAATTACAGACAAATCGGCTCTTTCTGGAATATTTAGCTCAAGCCGAATCCCAATGCTGTTCCCACATCAACTGCGCCCATTTACATATCTCGTTGCCCAAGCTCAAACATCAGTACATCAAGCCACTTTACAACGCACTTTTGCATCAACCGCAGCTATGGCAATTCCCAAACTCCAGAAGGCTGTCTTTCAGCCAGACATCCAGTCCACAGATGTAATTCTAATCACTGACCACCCCGTCCCGACCGCCAAGCCCTCCTCTTCCGAGCATCTCATCCGCGTCCACACGACCGCAATCACAAACGGCGAGCTGCTGTGGGAGAAGAATTTCCCCCTACCGGATGAAGTTAAAGTCGGAAAAATCGCGGTTCCCTGCAACGATGTCGCAGGCACCGTCGTCACGGCGCCAGAGTCCTCGCCCTTCCCGCCTGGGACAGAGGTATACGCCCGCTCGAGCTTCGCGCGTACGGGGTGCGCACGCGAGTACTCCATTCTGAAGAAGGAAGAAATGTCGAAGAGGCCACAGAGGCTGACATGGGCAGAGTCGGCTACTGTTCCAATGTCTGCGGAGACGGCCTGGCAGGCGTTGTTTGACCAGGCTGGTCTCGAACCTAAGGCTAATAGTGCAAAGGGGAAACGTATTTTTATCACTGCTGCATCTGGCGCAGTTGGAACTTGGATTGTCCAACTCTCGAAGTGGATCGGGGCAGAGGTTATCGGGACATGCGGACCTGACACCGTCGAGTGGGTGAAGTCCCTGAACGCGGACACTGTACTTGACTACACCAAGACGAATGTCAAGGAGTGGGCCAATGTGAAGGGGAATAAGGTTGATCTCGCAATTGACTGTTTTGGAGGAAAGTCTCTGGAGGATGCTTGGTGGGTCGTCAAGGATGGAGCGACCTTGATCAGTATCTATCAACCTCCAGAGCAAAAGAAACCCGATGGCGTCAAAGGCAACATCAATAACTTCTTCTTTATTATGGAATCGAGGGGGGACCAACTGCAGAAGGTTACAGAACTGATTGACAGTGGGTTTGGAAAGGCTGCGTTGGACAGCTCCTTCCCAATCGACCAATTCCAGGAGGCGTTTGCCAAGCTGAAGAGCGGTAAGGCTAAGGGGAAGGTTGTCATTGATCTTGGTGTGAATTAGAAGAATGCATGATGAGTACGACTCTGTGATAGTAGGAGCTCGGATTATGTTTCCGAGCCAATCTATATACATAAAAATCAACTTGGTTCTCCGATTTCCATACTCCTATGTTCTACGTCGCATGTGGTCCGTTTTCATATCTGATTTACGTATACGAGCGTACTGTACTCTAATTACGCCATATTTGTAAGATAATCTGCCGGTGGATTACTGTACGACAAAAGTCTCTCAATAATATCCGATCGGGACTTCGGCATTCTTCTTGCCATAGCCTATGACCAGAGTAGATGATTACTCCTCCAAGAAAGTTTTAACACTATGAGTTTCACATCGCCACTCCAAACTGTATATTAGACCGCCATTAGCTATTTAATTGGTTTTTGTCTCCCATTTCCTCCATATCAGCTTTTGGTCGCATTTCAAATCATTTTGTGGCATTTGATTCCCGCAATTTCCCGCCACGGCAATGCCAACCGGAAGCTGCCTATGTGGATTGGTCCGCTACTCATTCGTTGGAGAACCATTATCTAAGGCATCTCCTCTCAAAA
The DNA here is from genome assembly GCA_001630605.1 of Pseudogymnoascus pannorum. Taxonomy (NCBI): domain Eukaryota; kingdom Fungi; phylum Ascomycota; class Leotiomycetes; order Thelebolales; family Thelebolaceae; genus Pseudogymnoascus; species Pseudogymnoascus pannorum. The sequence continues at coordinate 49,059 of LNAS01000097.1, forward strand.
TCTATACCCAGAACATTTAGACCGCTAACTATTACTAGTGTCTATGCCACTGCTACGACTGCCGCAAGATCGGCGGCAGCACATATAGCGTGAACCTTATAGTTCCCAATACGAATTTCACGCTCGAAACAGCCACGACGCTAAAATATTACTTAAAGCCCACTGAGCCAGGGCGAAAAGTTCAGACGTGCTTTTGTGGTGTGTAATATCACCTTTGCCATACGAGATGCACAAAGGGTGTATTGCTGATAAGACCTGGTGTGGTGATAGGAGACTGCGGTACGACGTTGTACTCTCTTTGCGAGACGCTTCCTGGTGTTCATGTTATAAAAGCGGGAACTTTGAATGATCCAAAAGGATTGGATGAATCGAAGCCCCAGGCTGAATTGTTCACGACACGACGTGTTAGTTGGGTCCATGTTGTTCCGGAGTCTGTTCAGTGTCTCGCTATGGAATAAAACTAGTCATCATCAACACTAGATAGAGCTAGAGTATAGACGTTCAATATAAAACAGGATATAGAGACAGTGGTAAAATGCAGTATTATTGAATGAGTAACTAAAAATTATTGTATTTTAATGTTCAAGAACATGATAAATTGGGCTTTGTTAATGGGGTTAGAATATTTATTTTTCGTCTTGGAATAAAATATTAATTTCCAGACCATATAACGTCCGTCCCTATGTGACGAAAAAACCACCATGCTGAAAAAAATGATAGATACTTTGACTTTGGGCATCTCAAATTCTATATACTTATTAATATCTTTTACATTATACAGTAAAAGGCGAATTGCATGTTGCTAGATTTAATTAACTTTATTTGCGAACTATGGGGTGGGCCTGTGGCTTGTGGCTTGTGGCTTACAAAGGCAGAATTGTCAATGACCTCCATTCTTTCTTCTTTCCTCTTTGTTCAACCCCCTAGACTTAATAATCAATAATAAAAAAGACAAGCTAACGTACATGTATAACGAATGTGCCAAACAAACGAATGTGCCAATCCATTTTACACCTTAAATCACGAATTTCATAACTTAATATCTTAATAACCCTTTAATAATAAGTTGTAAAAATATATACTTATCCTTTTATAAGCACTTAAAGTACTCTATTTGATTTTTAAAGTAATTGGTTTTGTAGTTATGGAGATACTAAGATTTAGGTCAAAAGTGGGGGGGCCAAAACTTAATATCTTAATAACCACAAGGCTCACTACTTTAAAAATCAAATAGAGTACTTTAAATGCTTATAAAAGGCTAAGTACATATTTTTACAACTTATTATTAAAGGGTTGTTGAGATATTAAGTTATGAAATTCGTGATTTAAGGTGTAAAATGGATTGGCCGGTTCGCTATCATGTACGTTATACATGTACGTTAATAATCAGGACTAATATATTATTAACTTTATGAACAGTAGGATTTTTGCCTCATTAATTATTAGGCTGAGGAGACGCATCTCTTCAAATATGTGAGTGCGGCTATAGCAGTGCACTATGAGGACTATTATGCATTTCTAGTTCACTAGGACGCAAGTACTAATATTGTAGCAGCATGTAGAGAAGAAGAGAAAGAATTCATAAAGTAGTCTTTGACTAATGAGATTGACAAGGCTGGATCACCATGCCCATCCCCGAAACGAAGTATGAAAATAAAATAAAACGTCGTATCAATCATATCCCATTCCATCCAACCATCATAGCCGGTCCAGTCCAAAATCCCCAAACGCCGCCATAGTTTACTCGAAAATCACACAAGTAAACAGAGTGCCCTCTCCACTACCGATATCATCATTCAGATTAGAAACCAATCTTTCAAAATCCCATCCTCTCCTCAAGCCCCTGCCAAAATACCACTGGCCTCGGCTCCAAAACCCCAATCTCTCTCCCAAAATCCCGCTGCTCCTCCTCCAAATCCACTAGACTCGACCGGCTCGACAATATGCTCCTCACTGTCGCAACCGGTGACTGCTGGCGGCTAGCCGTGCGCGGCGGGTGGCGACTAAGCGGGTTGTAAGGCAGAGAGTTGAAGTTATCCGCAGGGCTTGCGCTTGCGCTTGCGCTTGAGCTAGTTGAGGGGGCGAAGGTGTCGTGCGGGTTCCAGGATGCGGAGACGGTGGAGGGAGCACGCGAGCGCGTGCTAGATGCTGTGGAGGAGGAGCGAGAGGAGCGAAAGGAGGAACGAATGGAGGCAAGAGAGAATGTTGAGCGAAGAGGGGGGAGGGAAGTGTGACGCATTTTGGCACTGGTGATAATGGTAGGGCAGGGCGTTGGTGGTGCGTTGGATTTGTGTTTTTATTGATCGCGTGGTGGGCGTGGTTTATGTGTGTTTATCGTAATATTCTCAGTTGATTCCTGAGATGTGAAAGATTGGTCGAAGCCCAATACCCGTGTAGTGTGTGTGAAATAAAGAGGTCCAGCCAAAGAATCTTAGTGTGGTGGGTATGTAATATAAAAACCCTTAATATCGAACCCCAAAAGCACCTGGCTTGTATATTTTCAACGAATGTCTCGCCCTTCCGTCTTCAACGCACGCCTTCAAATTTGTCGACAAACAATATTACCACCGTTCACCTTTCTGTCTTTTCTTCTAGAACTCGGAAAAGCAATCACATTATAAGATGAACGCCCCCCTCCCCTGGCGTCGTCTGAGACACCGCCCAGCATCGAACCATACCCGCATTTCAACGCCTGCCGCGCCTGCTACGTCGCTGATACACGCGCACTGGCCATCATCCGTCATATTTTCATGGGCCAGGTCGCTGAAAAGGCGGCCCCTTAAACGCCCCTGGCGCACGGCTGTGTGTCGCATAATGTTCGCTTAGGGAACCAGATTGCGCCGGGTAATGCGCCCCGGTTTCGAAGTTGGTGACGAAACATCAAATAATTTTTGGAGGTATTTTTAAGGTTGCTGAAGAAGGTGGCAAGAGCATTGGGAACTAAAATAGATAAATATGGATTAGGGAATACTACTGTGATAATCTTCTAAAGTTGTTGGTTTTGGTGAAGATATTTATCGTGATGCGGGGTATTGTGTGTCAGGGGCTATAAGAGTTTCAGAGAACCTGGGCTGTCACTAAACACCACCCCGCCACCTTGGTAGTTCTAAACCGTACCTGGATGAGTGGAGATAATTCAAGGGGCAACTAGAAACATTTCTTATCGCGATACTATTCTATACGAACAAGCACACCAAAAGCATCTCACGCTACTGCGATCCCAGCCCGAATAACCCTGGGGGGAAATTCTCGTCCCTCCTCCAAACTGCCTTGAAACACCATTTGAAGTCCACTGCTACTCTCCGCTTCGCACCACCAGCAGGCATGATTCACCTTCCCTCCCCGAAGCCATAAACATCGTCTGCAAACAGTCTGATCATTTCATCTAAGGTATCATGCTCTCCATATCTACTATACACCCCCCCATGCCCAGGCTTTCTATCATCACCCCTACATCACCATCCCCGCCCTCACGCTCAATGCACACCCCAGCCCACCCCGGCCCAAAAACCATCATGCGCCAAAAACTCCACGCCATGCACCCATCAGGGGCCCTCCGTCTTTCGGGCGAAATCCAAAAGTAGCCTCGCTGCGCCTCCTAGAACAGGAGTGCAGATACAGAGGTATGAATGAAAAAGAACAAAAAAGAGCTCATAAGCCGTTAGTCAGGCCACACCCTCCTCCATCAAAAATACACACCCGTCCATCAAACGTCTGTGATGCCTTGTATACACCCAACTCAGCGACCCATCGACATCGCACCGCATGACACCTCTTATCACCCCAGTTTACTCTCATGTCCTTCTATCCCCTGACTTCCTTGTCGTATAGCTCCGTCTCATACTCGCCCCCCATGCACTATCATTAAACGCCTCCACCGCCATCTCTCCCGCTGTACTCCCACTACGACTATGCATCCCCTCCCTCCTGGCGGGAACCACATCACTGAGGTCCATCGCTGCGCCGCTGACTGAACTATTCGTCCGGTGCGGCCGCAATCTGGGGCTGCGGCTTGGGCTGCTCGCCCCGCTGCCGAGTCCACTAATGCCCCCCTGACTGCCGCGACTATCCACGCTACCATCGCGCGAGTGAAGCCCATCCATACCCAACCCGCCGTACATATCGCGCATGCTGGCGTGTCCGTCTGAGAAATCCACCGTCGCACGCATCGAGCGGCGCGGGTCCTCAGCGTCGGCGGATAGAGCCACGGATCGAGCGTCTGCGTCATCGCCCTCGACGAAGATCTCTGGTACGGGAAATGTGGAGATCTCCGTGATGCGCGAGAGCGAGTGCCGGTTAAGATGTCGGCGGAAGCGGCGAGCCCAATACATGGTATCAAAGAATCCAATGACAACGCGACGGTGCACTTCCTCTTCGACACGCTGGAGGCGGGCACGGCGGCGGAGGAATTCATCGAGTCTGTAGTATTGTTAGTCATTTGCCTAAAGAAGGGACGTGTGAATGGAGAATAGGGTTGGAGAGGAGATGACTTACTTCAAGCTCTTGTTGTCGCTAATGATGTTGTAATGTGCGAGAATCATGAGCACGCTAGTGAACGAAATGCCGAGCTCTGGATCTGCGGAGACCATCACCTCCTCGTAAAATATATTGTACAGGCGCCTACGCTCCCTCACCTTCTTCCCATCAATCCGTGCGATCCGATCATTGAGCTTCTGGAGATCGATATTCATCGCACCACTCGTAGTTACCACCGAGGTCGCCCTCGACCCCATCGTCTGGGGCCGCACATCATCTAAGATACGAAGAACCGAGTCCTCCTCATCATAAATACGCATCGCAAAGATTCCAGATAGCTCGCCAAGTAAGCGCGGAAATTCCTCCTTGGTGATGTACCCTGTTCCATCCGGATCGAATGTCGCCCAGGCCTGCTTGAAGCGGCGCGTCTCCTCGCGGTTGACAATCTCATGCCCACTCGACCGCTGGTACACGTACGAGAAGCTCTCGTAGATGAGCGACACGAACAGCGACACGAAGATGTACATACTCAGAATGTTCCACGAGATGAAGAGCCCGTATGCCCACGATGAACTGCCGCAGTCACTGTCGAAGAAGGTGGTTCCCTCTACACAAAGCGGTGGACGTGTGTTCGCGTAATCCTGCATGATCTCATTCCAGCCCTCACCCACTGACATGCGGAAAAGCACAATGAGCGCGCGAGGCACGTCGCGGAAGTTGAGGTTATTAGTGCCTTGGCTGCCGAAGCGCGTGAGTCCGAAGGTCTGCGTCATGGCAATGGCGTAGACGAGGAAGAGGATGAGCCACGTCGCAAGAAGATTGCCAATGCTGGTTAGCGACGCAGCGGCTGTCTTGAAAAGCTGGTCCAATGCATTGTTGCGGGGGATCAAGAGCAACGCGATGGAGACAAGGAAGATGTTGTGCAGCTGATACAGTGTGACAGAATCGTGCTTGGCAAATAGCAATATAGTCGTGATCATTGTCCCCGTCACCGATACTAAGGAATACAGATCCCAGGAACTGCGCCTGAAACGCGGCCATGTAAGACCGACAATCCGAATGACAATGTTTGCCAAGTAAATGACTGTGAAGAAGAGGAAGAATGCATCTCTCGTGCGGGTCCACCATTCTGGCTCGGGGTAATACTCAATCATCAGTAGTATTAGATGCAGTACCAACGTAATCGTGATCGTCCGGCTCCACAGTCCATGCTTCTGCACAGCCTTCTTATAGCACCAATCCTTCCACTTCGGCTTGCTTTTCGTTGACGGTCTCTTCGAAGGGGCAACCTGACGAAGCAGCTTCCGCAGTTCCATCCACGATCGCTGCTCGGCCGTCAGGAACGCCACGCCAGTTTGCTCCGTGTACGTGCGCATGAAGACGGAGATGAACAACGTTAGAACGAACACAGTAGCCATCAGGTTGAACACGACGAAGAATACCGCATTGCCCTGCGACGCGAAGTCCCGCGGCTGCAGCCCACGGCCAACGATCGACTGCGCGCTCCACATCACATCGATCCACCCTTCTTGGGAGACAATCTGGAAGAGGATGAAGAGCGAGCTGCCGAAGTTGTCAAAATCATAGTAGGGGTTTGCAGGCACTCGGGGAGCGGGGAACGCCCAATCACCGCTAAAAGGCGTACTGTTGTATTCACCGGTGCAGTCGGAGAGATTGATGATGCCACTTCCGCCGTCGTTGCAGACTTGTAGTTGGCCGTTGAAGAGATTGACACCGTAGATGGCGAAAGGGATCAGGAGCGATAGCGAAACGAATATAGCGGACAGAACTCGCCACCCCGCGACGAAAATTACAGAGTGAAACGTATCTCTAGCGCTGTCACTGATGTGCAGCAAACGTAGCGCTCTGAGCGCCTTGAATGCACCAACGGCTCTCGAAATAGCACCGTCATTCAAGAACGATGTAATCACATTAATCCACAGCGTAATCAGCACCCATCCATCAATGAACCCCCACAAACTGCGGAAATAAGCATTAGGCGTCCAGAAACACCCATCTGCGATCACCTTGATAATGGCTTCAATGCTAAATACTGCCGCAAAAGCCATGTCCGTCCAGACGAACCAGTTTCGTAGCGCAAAATTATGCGTTTCAAAATATTCTTTCTGGTACAATGGGGTCGTTACGCAAGCGAGCACCACCATCGTTAGGATCGCTGCGTAGATGAATGCTGAGAATGAGTACCACACGATTTTGTTGGGTTCTACGCCGTCGATGCGCTCCGCGCCACGTCCGGGACCCACAATCCGCTGGCAGAAACGCCGTATCGGGTTGTCAGGTTTGAACAGGAACATCGCCGTGTTGTAGTTCGGGTGCCGGTTAAGATATTCACGCTGGGCGCGCTTGCGTAGTGCAGTTGCTGAGACAGCTTCGCGGGCCATAGTGCGCGGGTCTAGGCCTTCGGCAGCATTTGTGAAGCGGATGCTTGAGTAGAATGGGTTGGGTTCGCGGTGCCAAACACGCATGACAAACTTTCCCCATAGCCCTGAGAGAGAACCTGGGGCAATTTCAGGCGCGTTGTCGAAGGTGTGCGAGGAGTTTAGGCCGGGTTGGGGCTCGCCGCTCTCGTCATCCAGAAAGTCACGCACGACCGAGGCTTTGAGTAGCATCTCCATCGTGGACTGGCCATAGTCAAGTGGATCTTTGGCCTTCTTGGTCTTACCAAAGCGGAAGATGGTCGATAGAGAGAGGTTGCTCGAGGAGCTGTTGACATCCTTCTTCTGGAGGAAGGCCTTGACCTGCTCGAGCCGCTTTTCGTCCTCAGACACGTCAAAATTTTCTTGAATGACAGCAATAAACATATTTATCAGAATGAAGTACGACAGGATGAACCAGCCAATGATAAAACTTGCGCCCATCCATGCCGTGTTATGGTGATCATTATATGTCGTCACATTATACAAGATGCTCGTCCAATTCTCGCTGGAGAGGATCTGGTATAGCCCCAAAAACGCATTCCAGATTGAGAAGAACGTTGTCTGCACCGTGCCTCCATCCGAATCGTATGCCGGGATATCGCCCCTGAACATCTGCACTGCCAGGATCGAAATGAGAAACGTGATCAGGAACACGAATAGCACCAGGTTCAGAATACCCGTAGCATTACCCAACATCTTCTCAATTAGTTTCCGCGTGATTGGCACCGCCCAAACAACACGGTAGACCCGAACGATCTGGAACACAGTCAGCCACGCATACGGCTGTCCTGAGTTGCGAATCGGCGGTAGAAGGATGACGGTCGTGACAATTGCAAGGAGAGTATCGAAGCCGTTATTCCAGCTGCGCGGAAACTTGCGGAAATCGCTGGCGAGGCGGAAGAAGATTTCGATATCGAGCAAGAATGTCACTATGATCTCAGCCACGAAGATGAAGTGCGAGCGCGTCGCGGACATGGTCGCGCTGCGGCAGGCTTGGCTGACGATTCCGAAGGCGATGACGAAGATCCAGAACCAAAAGGTTTGAGTATAAATCTTCTTGAGGGCGGTGGAGCGGCTGCGGGGCTTGACCTCCTCGATAACGGCGACGGGGGTGTTGATCATTGTGAAGGCGCTTCGTTTGCTCTCCTCTCTGATGACTTGGAAGGAGGATGTGATAACAGCGATGAGTAAATTCGTGAGCCACAACAACATGATGACGATTCCAGCTGCAAAGAAGAGCGCCGCGGCCAGGTAATCGGAGTCCGTAGTATAGTACATCAAATCCGTGAACGTATTCGCGCTCATGATAACAAATACAAGCTCCAACGAGTTGACAATGTTGTCGAAGCTGACTGTTCCATTATACAGTGATTCTCCTTCGATACAGAGGGAACCCCTAGGACATATATAACCCTTGCTCGCGCGCGCACCACTCGTTCCATTCTCGTAGGTCCAGGGAAGTTTGTCCCCCGTTACATTGTCAAGATGCCCACCACAGAGCTGGAAATCGTTTGTATAATTAGACTGCCCTAGGGGATCAACCCACGTGCACGAGCGGCTGAAACTGGACTTAAATGCCTGAACGCCCACGATAGCAAAGAGCAGCCAGAAGAAGCCGATAAGAAAAGACACGTTGACCAGCAACGGAGCTGCCTTCTTCAAGCTTTTAAGGATAATGGCCGTACCGTTCGTTAGCCAAAGTAGTCGGAGGATTCGCAGGCAGCTAATCATCTTGAAGAGGTACAGATGCTTCCGCGTCTCCACCCCTGTGATCCCGATCGCGAAGGATATCCAAAACGCAACGACAGCAACGATGTCGATTCTGTTCAGCGAATGGCGGAAAAATGCTCGCCGCGCAAGCTGGTACCTCTGTTGTTCCTCTATTGTAGTGGGATACGCCACTGGAGTTTTCATCGCTGTCGTAAAGGTACGACTAATAGCTTCCGAAATAGGGGGCGCATCGGGATGTCTCGGCGCTTTGAGGGACTGCTGCCGGCGCGGCCCAAAGAACGTCATATACTTTGACATGAATGTAGTTTTGAGCCCCTGGTTCACATCTGTGCGCGTGCTGTACTCCTCAGCGTTAAAGAAAAACCCTGACACGATAATCTTGGCTGTGATCTCCAGCGTGTAAATCGCAAACAATGCCAGCATTGCGTAGTCCATGGGCGACCCACTCCACGTGTTTGGCTTCGGGTCTGTGAATGAGTCCTTGCTCGACTCGACCGCCAGCAGCACTGTCTGTAGGATGATCAGTATCAGTATTATTGGCTCAGTCCAGGGGTGAACTAGGAATTCGCAAAGCCGCATCCGTATGTAATTGTCAGGCGCAAAGATGCGCAGGCTATTGCCCCGTAGTGGGTTCGTGATCGGCCACGGCGGCGCTGCCGGCTCATCGGGTAATTCTGCTGTAGGCGTAGATGGTGTCTTCTCGATGGGATGTTGTTGCATCTCTGGGCTGTAATCCATGTCCTCCTCGTCCGTAACACGTATAGGCGGAAGCCCAGAATTGGGCAGCGCCTCTTCTGCCGAGTCCTTCCTTCTATACGCCGGCTCAGGAAGCTCGGCGTCATTACTAAAATTAACTACTCGCTGCGACATAGCGCGCATGATGGACCCGGCCCGTGTCAACGGCCCTGCGTTTGACAGTGACGGCGACGGCGACAGACGCCGTGAATCTGGACTTAGAGACTTCCCAAAGCTACGAGATCTCTCCCGCCCGCCACCCAGCCCGCTCGGTGACGACCCCAGGTTATCACCCAGCCGCGACTGGCGCGCCGTTTGAGGGGAGTCGAAGCGCACGCTCTGGAAACTGGTGCGGTCCCGGTCTGACGACTGTCGCGGAGTCGAGGGGTTCTGCGCTCCGCTGATGGGTGCAAGGTAATTCGAGTCCGTTAGGCCGATCTGATCCGAGTCAGTCGTAGTATTGAAATACCCGTCTCCCACGTCGCCATACGACTGGGGCCCATAGGGCGAATTGCCAATATCCTCTCGCCCATAATTCGGGCCATACGGGTTCTCACTCCGTGGCGACGTCGCTTGGTCACTCGGCGGCATGCTAAGTCCCACAACAGCCATCTGGAAGGCATGCGAGTTCTCCACAGGAGAGCCGGCCGACAGCTCGTCCTCTACGCTTGGTTGCATGTGCTGGCCGGTCGGCAGCAACACCCGCAGTGTCGGGCTCGGCGAACTGTCGTCTAATCGAGAGTACCGTACTGCTGGGCCCCGCATCGATGCATTGCCGGTCATGAGGCTGCGGCCACGAGTGTGTCCCCTGTGTTCACCCTCGCTTGGGCCAGCGTCTGTGTCGGGGGGCCGGGAGAGATTCTGGAGGGGTATAGATTGAGGTGGCGACTGGGAGTGCCGTGGGGAGGGGTTGTTGGATGCCATTGCGTCGGCGCTCTGGCTGGTGAGGTTGAGGTGAGAAGGTACGTGGGGTCCAGAAGCTGGTTATCCTAGGGGAGATGTATGCGCGACAAAGGCATACGAGGTGGTGGTCTCCTTATCGATTGGAGCTCATGATGACGACGCGATATAGGGAGGAGGGAGTATTCGCTGTGTGTAGAGAGTAGGTGCCGCAATGGACCGTCGGAATCGTAGATTGGATGTTCGTGAGAGTCGTTGAAAGTATGGGGGTCGTCGATGGCAATGGCGGCTGTGCGGCGTGTTTGAAGTTATTGAAGGAGACGGTTTTGGGGTTATGCGGGCTCAGCTTTCGCGACACGCTTACTCCACGCTTACTCTAAGTCGCCAAGTCGATTTCTGGAACAAGAGCGGCGCAGTCCAACAGCCACGCACCACGGGGAAAACGAGCCAGGGCGGTCTGACGTGCACCCGCCCTGAGCTAAAAATATAAAAATAGAACATAGAATAGAGTAGTGGAAATGCTGATTTATTACTCCAACCAGCGGCGACGATGATCAACAGACTGGACCGATTTACCAATTATGACTGCAATTTAATACAGCCATTGTATATAACTATAATGGAGTATACAATTGATACATAGATGCGTATTTCTGTCAAAAACATTGGTTTTTTCATGTACGCGACACTTTAATTAGTCCTCTTAATTACTGGCCATTTCCGGCTTGGCGGGGGAGAAGCTATACGAGAACAGGCATGTGGAAAACGATGATAGTGTCAAGAACCAACCCCACGCCTACGCCCACTGTTCGCTGTTCTAAACTCTCAACTTCAAGGAAGACTCATAAAAGATAATACACTCAGTCTACAATCAATGGCTGGTATGATATTGTGTATACGTAGATTAGTCTTGCACGCTCCCCGGTTCTATAGTCCCGGATAGCCACAGCCCCACTTTGAATCATATACACTTCGACGTAATACACGTTATTCATTACTTTTCAGCGTCTACCGAATCTCTGATCATCTAGGTATATCGTACATCCTCGCCCCCTCAATCCCCTCTCTAATCGTAAACTTCCAGCCCCTCCCCGCCTTATCAAATTCCCACCCTTTCCCATCCTCAAATACTGATCTGATCTGATTTGTTCTCTCACAGCCCCTCCCTCCCTGCCCACCTTCCTGGCTCACTCGCCTTAACTGGAGGACTCAAATCCTGCACCATTGGACTAGGGCTTAACGGCGCTATAGTTGGAATACACGTTGGCGTTCCCATCCCCACACTTCCCGAAAAACTACCTGCCCCATTCGCCGTCACTGGCCGCGGCGGTGGTGACTGCTTCGTCGGTGACATTCCTGCGCTCGTGGGCGGAAGCACCGTGTTTGGCGCGTAGGGTGTGCGCACCTGCGCAGGCGTTGAGGTAGGGAGCGCGAACGCGGGAGGTGGAGGGGCGGTGCTGGAAAAAGAGGAGCCTGGCGTGGAGGGTGGGTTGAGCACAGGTGCACCTGCGAGAGGAGAGGGAAATGAGAGCGATGAGCGGCGCACACTCTGGTCATAGGGGGCGTAGCGGGCGCCATTGGGGCCTGGGGTTGATACGACGCTTGCTGGTGGGGGAGGCGCCTGGCCGCCATTGATGAGGGCGTAAGTATGTTGTGAAGCGGGAGGCGGAAAGCTGTTTGGGCTGTGTGGGAGAGGCGACGAGAATGGGCTTTGCCCATTGAGCTGTGCCCCGAAGACAGGACGGGCAGGCGTGCTTCCATTCATGTTAGGTGGCCAGTTTGGTGCGCCTGGCACAGACCCTTGGCTAGGCGGTCTGTTGTCAAAGGTTGTGAATGGGGCAGCATTCAGGTTTGCGTTACCGTTGGAATAGACAATGGGCTGTCTGGTTGGCTGGCCGTTCGAGTAAGGAGAGTCATAGGGCGACCGCGAAGGCGAGGAATGGACGAGTCTATGCTTGACAGGCGACGAAGGAGGGCTACGGACTGTCTCTTCTTTCTCCTGCGGTGGCACCAACGCCGTGATGGGAGGAAGGGTCGGTGGTGCATTTGAAGCTGAAGAGACCGGCCTGTTGAATTTGATTGTTATCGGCGGTCGTTTCTTTGCCTCTTCTTCTTCCTTAGCGCGGCGTATGCAAGGCTTGCAGACAAATTGGAAGTCGTCCCGATTGGCGTCTACATCACTAACTTCCACACACTTGGTGTGCTGCCATACGTTACACTTCTCGCAAGCAATGCTGAGAGTGCCATCATCAACATGCCCGTAGGCGCCGCAGATACAGTCGAACACCCAGTCACCATCCTCCTCTTGGAGCTCATCAAGCGCCGCCTTCTTCCGTTCAATCTCGGCCTTGAGATGGCGTTCAGAAAGGCGACCTTGTCCCGATTCCAGTTTCTTGTTATCCTCCGAGAGGTTGGCCAGTTCTTCTTCGTGAAGGATCCGGCGTGCTTCGCGTTCTTTGAGGCGCTGCTCACGGGTTTGCATGCGTGATTCTCTTTCTTTCTCAAGCTTTCTCCACTTCTCCTGTTCCTTCTTCGCCATAGCAAGCTCCTCTCGGCGCTTCCGTTCCTCTTCACGCGCTTCCTCTTCTTGACGCTGATGCTCGAGTTTGCCCGCAATTCTGCTGGACCTTTTGGCGGTGGCTAATCTCTCTAGGTTGAGTAATTCGCGCTCCTTCTGGATCTGCTTGCGTTTTCGCGACTCTTCTTGCTTCTCTAGCAGGGGAAGGAGATCATCGATTAGTCGCTGTCTCAGAGTCTTTTCGTTCGGATCGCGCGACTTTGAAAGGGAGGCGATCGCGTTATTTAATTCGTCTAGGGTTATAGCCAGGCACTCCCACTTCATGCCGCCTAATCCATCGTCTTCGTTAACTTTGCCTTCCTTGACATCTTCAGTGTGCTCCGCCTCTTCCTCGCTGTCGCTGGTCGGGACCTGGGATAACTTTCTACGTTTGCTAGCTCTTGCTGCAGCCCTGGCCTTCTTGGAGTTCTTCTTGGGGGTAGCTTTGGGGGCAGGTGGTGGTGGAGGTTCTGTCTGGCGATACAGCCTATTATCGTCTAAAACAATATATGTTCGGTCTTCAGAGTCCCATCCGAAAGGTTCGACACGCTATAACTCATATTAGTACCCGCATGCGCATGCGCAAGCGCTCAAGTGTAGGATGTACCCAATATGTTTGTTCCGAATCCTTCTGTTCCTCCATCCTTTCCCTAATTCGGTCGGGATTTGTGAAGGTCCATTGAGTAAGCTGTTGTAGGACTTTGATCTAGAGATTGCCGTTAGTAGGTAGATTCGAGCGTATTGCAGACAGAAGTGTGACCTTTGTGAAGATATCAAATTCGGCAAACTTGGCAGGCTCCTCTTCCGTGCCAAAGGGGTTGCGCTCTGGCGCTTTCGCAACGTACTGTCGACGCGTATATTCATCAAAAATCTCCGGGCTGGACATAGTCAGTGATTGTACGCAATATAGTGCGCGTAGTGCATTCGTAGAACCTACGTTAGGCCCCTATGAGAAGAGACAAACTTCAAGAGTGCGAGCCCTATTTCCGCCAGTTTCGTTGAGTGAGGTTTCAGGCATTCCATCTCGAGATCCTATGAGAATTATCAATATCAGCCCGTAGATTGACTCATCCTTATTGTGATCAGCCGTACCTCAATATCAAGATCCTCTTCGAGCTTCACAGCCTTTCCAAACAAGAATATCCATTGCGCAAGATTTGCGAATTGCCACATGTTACGTATCCGTTCAAGTAGTCCAGGCTCTTTCGGCGCAGGAGTAGGAACCTCCACAGCTTCCACCTCCTGTCTTCCGCGCTTCCTGGAGGAAACCATGTTGGGAAGTCGTTGCGTTGGCGAGACAAGGATCCGGAACGCCGATGATGGTGACTTTTAAGAGGATAAAGGATGTGGTAGCGGTAGTATAGTTGTTCGCATTCGTTTGTTGTGGGTTGCTTAACTCTAGTATAGCACTGTAGTAAACACTACTGGATAGCCATCTAAGTTCGTAAAAGTGTTCCCTTGGAGGATTTTGTAAGAAATGGTCGGTCGTTGACGCGATGAAGCGGACGCGAAAAGGTACGGTACAACGTAATAGGACTTGGGTTTCGCTAAAATAAAATTCCGGTCACGTGTGATCAGCGCCACTGTGTTCCAGCCTTGCCTGGAAATAAGTTTAAAGTTTGACCAATCAGATACTTTAAACAATGCCGAATAATTGGAATTATAGCGAGGCTGAGGCACGGTCCATCCCTGGGGTAATCGCGACGATGGGTGCATGTACAGTGAAGTGTACGAACGCGACGGAGATGCTAATTTGACACGCGGACGGCCTTTTGCAGCAACGCAGCAACCTCAATCATTATCACAGAACAATAGCTGAATGTGTGAAGGTGTTGGAAGCCATCAGTATCTTTGAAAGCCCATGAGCCTGGAGGCGAGCAGCACAAACGATCCAGAGGCAGCCATTCTGCGAATCCAGATCAACATGCGCGTATAGTCGAAATCCCGTTTCCATTGAAAGTACGCATACAACAAGATGTCTGCGTTTACAGCTTTGAATGTCGAGCCCGACGAGAATCCCGAAGATGACTTCGACCATACACGCGAAATTCAGTTAGAGGAGGCCCTGAAGCTCTACCAAAATGCCCTGAAGTTGCACGCCCAGGGTCCAACATACTACAAGCAGGCCGCTGAGGCTTATGATTTACTCTTTAAATCCGATGTGTTTAAATACCCTGAGAGTCTGCTGGATTTCACCCAGGATATTCCCAGTGTCAACCTAGAGCCCGAGCCCGAATCACCACTAGATGTTGCGTTTGCGCCGACTTACGACGACGGACCAAGCACCCTACCGCAAATTCTCTACCTTGCATATAAGAACCATGGACAGTTTATTATGGACTGCCTCAAACACCAGATGAAGACTGCACCGGCCGTGCCGCGAAGCAGACTGGCACCGCAGGCACAGCATGCCCTCGAACAATTTACGCAAGCCCTGGCACGGGATGAATCAGACACCGAGCTTTGGCGGAGAGCTGCACGTGTAGGCGAACTACTGGGAAGTAACACAATTTCAAGATATTGCTTGGAGGCTGCCGTAGAAGTTGATGACGATCCCACGCTTGGAGAAGTCGACCCAGGGAACCTCGAAGAGGGATTTGCGGGCATACAGCTGAAGGAGTTGCTCGCCGTTTTGTCCGACAACATGGCGCTGTCTCACCCCATTATGGCTCCATATGAGAAGAAACATATGCCGGCGAAGTTAAAGAAGTATCTGGACCCCTATCCATTTCTTTCCAAACTCACAGCCAGGGACGACGATTCAACCACTGCTGCGGTACTGGAAGAACCTAACTTAGGAGAAGTTAAAACATTGGCTTGGGATTCGGTGGCAGAGGCTATCGGCAGAATATTTGACGCATATAACGACGAGGGATGCTCAGTATCGAAGGTTACGAGAGGCGAATCCATCACTCTGCAACTGTCAGAAGTCGATACAGAGATGGTCGATCCGGAGGCGCAGCCCCAGCAACTCCCTGATATTGCGGTGACTTCGAGTGAGATAACGCCTCCAGTCGCAGATCCCCCTACGCTAGGAGGAGCGCCACAAGACACTAAGCATGACGGAAATGAGGTTAAAGGGGAAGATGAAGATTCGTCAACGCTCACCCGAAAACGCTCACAATCAACAGCAGGCCTCCCTGAAACCCCAGAGGAAGAGGCTGGAACGCAGAAGAGGAGCAAAAGGATTCGAAATAGGGATACTCTTGGCGGCGAGAGCGCTCTTCCCACAGACCCTAATATCAGTCTAAAGTTTGCATATGACGCAATGTGTAGCGGCGATCAACAGATGTTCTCATATATCGACGGCCTACTGGACAAACTTAACGTCAAGGAACTTGGCAAATCGTCTGATATTCAAGCTCTCGTCGACCCGGACAGGCCACAAACTGTTGAAAGTTCAGTGAAGAATATTGCAATGCGTGACTTGCGAGATCTTATTCACAAGTGGGACTCGGCCCTTGCTGCAAAATTTCAGTCAGGGAATGGTCTGGATATCATGGGGACCGCCGCTGGCCTCCAGAAGAATGGCCTGACCGCGTTCCTTGAACATTCAAAGACTGAATCTTTAAAGTCACAAACTCAAGCAGAGCCTACCAGTACTGCTGGGATCTCATCTTTTGTCAAGTTGGTGAATGGGGCTTCGCTCACTATCCAAGAGGTGGCATATCGATACTTCAAAGCAGTTTGCTTGAGCTATAAAACCACGCTGTGGCCAAGCACCCTAAAGAAAGAAAACATAAAGCTAATGGATATCATGAATGCTATGCTCTATCGGCAGCTAAACACAGAATACCAGGAACTACAACATAAGGATGCAGATCTCGCGAGCTGGGAACACCTCAAGGGGTTTGGGCAAATGATGCTAGAGCTTCATCTAGACCATTACATCAGCATTAGCAAACCTCAAAAGGGCGAAGATGACAGCGCCCGCCTCATAGCTAAGGGGAGGCTTGATAAATGGGCGATGCTCACTTCAGACATCATGCAGGGTTACCCAAACGATCCCGGGAGTGAAATCGTGATGAGATACCTGTGGGCTTCAGTTTTACTGGCAAATGCCACAGAACATGTTAGCCGGGAGCACATGATTCTTTGCTGGACTGATCTGCAGAGCCTGCTCGAAAAGTCCGAAACTCCTAAAATCGAACTATACAACAATGTCGCCATGCCAGAAGTGTCTGCCTCAGCGGCAGATCGGGAAATTTCAAGGCTCACAACTATGGATTTTTTTCTTAACCTCTTCGGAGACGGCTCTGACCCCACGGCTATCATCGAAACACTTGAACCTGTGATCGATGACACAACCAACGTTGATGGAGGCGATGAGGGTGATGACGAAGAGGAATCCGCGCCTGCAGTAGTTATATCACCAGCCACACGGGATATGCGAAAATTCCTTGAGAACGGCACTCCCTCTCTTCGCCTATACCTATGGCAGCGGTTGAGGGAAGCCTATCAAGAGATACAATACCCCACTAGAGTCTTTTCTTGCCATCTCAAATGCATCGAAATCATTGTCGAGTACCTTCGGTCTCCAACGTTCGGTCAAATCCCTCAAGAAGCTCGGCATGCGGAGCTCCTAGGCTATATTAAAACTATAGACGAGTTGTTGGTTAAGGCTCTGACGCTAGCGCTAAATGATCACACTGCTTTTGATATTGTGGATGAGGCGCACCTTGCTGCCTCAACCACTGCTATAGCGAACCTCTGCCGCATTTTGCACACAGGCACTTTGATGGAAGACCAAGTTACGGCCGGGCTTGTGCCCGATAATACTACAGTCGTGTCAAAAGAAAAGGGAAAGCCTAACCAGACCTTATTGAAAGCTTTCTTACGGCGATTATCGGAAATGGCAATCCGAAGCTGGGCGCTGCTCTACACGCTGGTGAGAGAGGGGGTTTCCCAAAACAAGGACCGCTTCACTGCACCAGAGAATGATTTATCCGAATACTTGGCCACAGTGCATTATACCTTGGGCCTTCGAGTCCGCTGCGAGCGCTCAAACAAGATTTTCCTCAAAATGATGAAGGTCGAGTTAATCCGCATGAAGTATGTAGACAAATGGGAAGATTATCTTGGTCAGGTTCTATGGGACCTTTACGGGCTACGACTTGGAGAGAAAATTGGCGTTTTTGAGATCATGGACCATGGGTGCGATCGTGAGAAACTGGACAGGCGGACTGCGATGTCCTTAGTCGAGCACGTTGTCCTGCTTGCCAACAGAAAGAATATGAAGGATCTCCTTCGCGATGAATTACGGAGCACCATCGAAACCATGCAACAGGTACTCGGAGCTGCAAAGACAAATGCACAAACGACCCACAACTTGCGTAACATAACGGAGTATTTGAAGTTATCGGTTAGCCCCTTGCGCCTCAACAAGGCATTGAAGGGAATGGAGTTTATAGATACTCTTCCGGTCAACTCTACGGACTCAGGGCTGGCCGACAAGGGCTGGTTCTTCCTGTTAGGAATGCTAGCCCTCTCGAAGTTCCGTTCGCAGAAACGTTCTCACGCTGGTGCCACCGATGATTTAAGGGTGGCGGCGAGCTTTTTCCGCCTACAACTTCAATTTACGCCCGAGCACTGGGAGACCTGGTATCGTTTGGCTCAATGCTTTGATTCGGAACTTGAAGAAGACGTGATGTGGTCGACGGAGAAACTAAATAACGACCAAGCGCCATTGATTTCCGAGCAACGTTCAGCTATACATTGTTACACGATGGCAGTGTCAACTGCGATGCGCACCGCTAACGCGTCGTTTGAGACAGCAGAAAAGATGTCCGCTGTATTCCACGACTTTGGCCTTCGGATATATTCGTCATCGCGAGACCCGTTTCGCATGGAAGCATTCTATATGGATGACTTCGAACGCCACATGAGCGGTCCATCTGGGATGTACAAGAAAAATGTTCATGAGGAGTTGACTCGGTACAAGGCCTGGCGCTTTGCAGCTGAGCTCTTTAAACGCGCTATTGCTGAAAACCCTAATAATTGGACGTGAGTTTATCTCCTATTCTAATTTCGTAGAGATACTAATGACCTTTAGGAGCCATTATATGCTCGGCAAATGCTATTGGAAAATGTTTACCCGAGTTGAAGATGAACCGGATGCCAGGGCCAGGGCCGGAAGGCCTACGGTTGCGGCTCTTGTTCGAGTACTTGAAAGAGCTGTCGAGACGGTCCCCAAGCCCCGTGACAGCCGCTCTGACCCAACGCTTGAGCCGCATTATAAGATCGTGTCTGTGATGCATAAGCTCGTGCAGCTCCGCCTTATAGACCCACAAGAAGCAGCCAATATCCTTCAACGACAGCACTATCCGATCAAGAAAGGGGAACAAGTTGTTATTACTAACGATTCTTCGTGGGAAGCATACATCGCCGAATGCGTCCGCCATCTACGCAATCTTGATCGATCCAACTGGCAGCATCGCTTTATCGCTCGCTCTGCGCATCTAATCTACGACAACAAGGAACAAGACAATGCTGTCATATTAGCGACCCGTGCTGAACTGAGCATGTCGATTTTCACCAAGACCATGGTGGTCAACGTTTGGAAGCCGGAAAACGAGCGGCCTGGTCGCCACTGCGTTTATATGTCCAAATACGTTCTATGGATGGTTCATTTGCTGGCGCAGCTTGATGACAGGGCCAGCATGGAGATGTTGACGAAGCGCGTGAGAAAGAAACAGCTGGAGTACTACCACTTTAACGAAGTCTGGACTGCGTGCTGTCTGGCATACTGCAAGCTCATCCGCCGAGCTGGCAA
The DNA here is from genome assembly GCA_001630605.1 of Pseudogymnoascus pannorum. NCBI lineage: Eukaryota > Fungi > Ascomycota > Leotiomycetes > Thelebolales > Thelebolaceae > Pseudogymnoascus > Pseudogymnoascus pannorum. Next base: position 68,668 of record LNAS01000097.1, read on the forward strand.
GATTGATCTCAATCAGGACGAGCTCGTACGGTCCTTGCCACCCGAAGATTTCGAGGAAATGGCGACAGATTTGGAGATCTGGGTCGACAATCTGCATTCACCACATGCGGCCTTCGACCACTTAAGGGAGGCTCTAGAGTTAAAAAAGCTGAATAGCAACCTCATGAAGGCAATGCCCATTGACGATCTCATCGTTGACATCTACTCCTCCTTGGTTTGGGAAGTCGGCCGCCACCTAACCAAGGAGCGACGAGGCCGCGAGACCGCAGCAGCAGTAGCACAACCACCTACAGTTGAAGCTCCGCAGCGACAAGACCCGATGAGCATGAACAACTTAATAAACAATACTGACAGTTCTGTCACTCCGATGCAGGGCATCATTGAATCTGTGCCTAAACCGAAACCAAAACCTCCCGGGCGCAGGGAGATTTTGAGAAGGGCAGAGGTACTCGCTAATCGCGGGCATGAAGGAAAGGAGAAGGAGAAGGAGAAGGAGAGGGAAAGGGAAAAGGAAAAGGAAAAAGAGAAAGAGAAATCTGCTGGCAAGGCTGAGTCGCGCAGGCCGTCGGATTTACAGAATCTACTGAGGCGGAGGAGTAGAGATAAGCCGCCCAAATCTGCCGAGAAGGGTGAAGGTAGCACGCAAGGCCACGAGGGGGAACATGAAGAGGAGCGCGAAGAGGAAGATCGAGAGGGAGCTGATGCTGACGCTGAGGGGGGGAGCAAGGATAACGGTGATGAAGACGCACATAGTAGCCCTCCTGGGAGCGTACACGATAGCGCGGATGACGAGAGCGATCTCAGCGATGCGCCTGGCCCAGTTGAGAGGATGCCGCAGCCGTCCATTAATGGCTGGCACAGCGAGGCGCAAAATTCTAGTAGGGAAGCGCAGGAAAGAGAATAGGGAGATGGTCCGTGTTTTGATAGAGGAATTATAGTATTTTGCGGGTTTGCTTAAACATGCCGGGTATACGGAGACATAGGTTTACTTTTGGGCTTTGACGACCAGGGGAGAGGAGAAGAAGTTTGTATACGTGTACTAACATCAGCAGGCATTAGGGAGGTAGAGAATAGCTAATATGTTGATCTCTTTAGCCATAGTTGGCGAGCAAGTGAGTACAATTGGTACTGTAGTAATAGGACGAAGATCGGCCCATTAACATCATTTGCATCGCTCGAATCTATCAACTATTCCTTCATACCTTGGTCAAAACCGCTGTACCAGACGACTGTCTCGTCAAAAGCTTATAGAACTGCGGAACCCACCTCCGATGTGTCGCAGATATATAGGTTTAGCCTACACGGTGCCCGCGGCCCTGTCCGCCATCAACCCCTGTGAGCCTCCGCCACTTGAACTCCGGCACTCAGTGCCTCCGCATCCCCACCCAGGGTTAAATTAAGGTACCCTGTCTTCCCCGCCAAATCTACCAAAACATTGTTTCTAGCGCCTTGGAGCGCTCAATTGGAAGCCCCCGCCGGAGCAATATACTCGCACTCTAATATGCATGCTATACACCCCACGCTAAGTTGCGCAGACGGAGAAACCGCGATATTAAATGTGGCTTCGACAAGCGGAGCTTTGGCTTTGTGTCGTGTTGATTAGTGGCGTCATTTCGCTGGTCATGTATAAACATGCGTTCCCCGCGGTGGGAAACATTATTGTTGTGTATGTGCATTTTGATCGCTGTCTCTAATACCCATAACTTTGGCTTCTCAAAATGCGTGGAAGTGCTGTCCTTTGCGGTCTTGCGGGCCTCACGCTTTGCAATGCCGAGACTATAACTGATGCTGCTTGCGAAGCTTCTTATGAGACAGTGACCGCGGCTGATGCTGTCAAGGATCTCAACCCAGGTTGGAATTTGGGGAATACCCTCGATGCCATTCCGGATGAGACCTCGTGGGGCAATTCGGCTCAGGAGGAGACTTTTGATAGTATCAAGGCTTCCGGCTTCAAGAGCATTCGAATTCCAGGTTTGTGATTCCCGCCCCTTACTGCTCATGCGTGGACTCATTCGTAATGGTGCTAATGGCTTGTTAGTGACATGGGCTGACCACATCACCACTGAGTCGCCTTCATGGACTATCGACACAGCCTGGATGGACCGTGTCGAAGAGGTCGTCGACTGGGCTCTTGCACGTGACTTGTATGCCATCCTCAACGTCCACCACGACTCCTGGGAGTGGGCCGACGTTACACAGTCTGGTGCTAATATCACGATGATTGAGGAGAAGTTCTCGGCGCTCTGGGCCCAGATCGGCGATCGTTTCAAGTGCAAGTCTTCCAAGCTCATTCTCGAACCAATTAATGAGTTCCCGGGCGACACTCAGGAGCACGGCGACGAGTTGAACAAGTTGCAAGACATGTTCCTGGATGAGATCAACAAGGCGGGTGGATACAACCCGCAGAGAGTCGTTTCGCTCGGTGGGCTCGGACACGACAGCGTCAAGACGAGCCAGTTCTTTGAGAGAGGTACCACTTACCCCGACCAGCCGTGGGCACTCCAGTTCCACTACTACTCGCCCTATGACTTCATCTTTGGCGCTTGGGGCAAGACCATCTGGGGCTCCGACGACGACAAGGCCGTTGTAGAGGCCGACTTTGCCAATCTCCGCGGCAACTTCACGGACGTCCCCATTTTCATTGGCGAGTGGGAGGCGAACCTTAGTGTTGAGCCTGCCGCCCACTGGAAATATTTCGATTTCATCATCCGCACCGCAAACGCAAACGATTTTTCGGGCATCCTCTGGGACAATGGCGCACACTTCAACCGCCCCACTGGCAAGTGGGTTGATCCCTCCGAGCCCGAGCTGATCACCGCCGCTGTCGCAGGAACCAGCAACTCCCTCGCGGACAGCACCGTTGATGCGAGCGCCACAGAACAGGAGACTAGCGCGTTTGTATTCCACAAGGTTGGCGACCCAGTCGTTGCACAGACAGTCAGCTATGCCTTGAACGGAAACACCATCGCGTCGATTACCAACGCTGCTGGGACCGCCCTCGCAGCCACTGACTACACAGTTGCTGATGGCGTTGTGACCTTCACTGCTGAGTACCTCGGCACCCTATACAGCGCCACCGACACCGCCGGGACCAAGGAGACCCTTACCGTCGCCTTCAGCGCCGGCGCCAGCCTCTCCGTCACCATCGTGCTCTGGGATACCCCAACCGTGGCAACGGATAATTTCGCAGTTGACCCCTCCACTGACCTGAAGATCCCAGTCACCTGGAACGGTCTCCACCGCATCGCGGCCGTCAAGGCTCTCAAGGCTGATGGTAGCTACCTCGCCGATGATTGGACTGTGTACCTCCCCGCGCTGCAGCAGGCGCACTGGACGTATGGTAGCTGGGGCTGGGATGATGAGAACATAATCATATATACGGCAGGCTTGTCGACGATTCAGGCTACCGGGCAGGCGGTGACGCTGACATTCGAGGTAAGTCCTTCGCCAATAGCTGTGCGACTTGATGTTTAATGGCTACTGACCTTGCGTACAGTCCTTCCCTCGCATTCTGGGTGAGAATGCGGTGAACATTACTATCACACAGTAAATTGTTCGTGGACTGTTTGACTGGGGCAGGCCAGTTGGGTGTTTGAACATACTATATGTGCTTCTTGTATATATTACTTGGCAAGTTATGCTCCTGAACAATATATGTCCGATTTTTTGCCCGTATTGTTCGTCGTCACGTCTTTCGGTTGTTGTGTGGTGCTTCAGAGCTCCTTTGTTGACATAATACCTGAGAGCCAGCCCCCTTTTTGCCTATCACCTGACTCACCACACCCATCTAGCGGATCATAACCTTATAACCCAAATTATGCTCTCTAAATACTAACTCGGGTTACGTAGCTGAGTGGTAGCCCGCTCATTTACACAGCCCGATAATATGAAATCACCCCGTCATTGTGGGACGTACCGGTTGACTCCCGGTACCTCCTACAAGTCCGCCGGCGCGGGTGTTTGCGTACTGGTTTCGTATTGGTTTAGGTTGCCCGTGACACAAATACGGAATCTGGTTCTTTTGTCGTTATACATCTTTTTTTTTGGTCTCTTTATACGTTAGCGACTAGTTGGCAGTGAACTTCGCGTTTTTCCAGAAGAAAGGGGGTGGGAGGGAGATTTCTATTCTAGCCATATTTTACAGGGTGAATTTAGGTTCAACATCGTATTTATTCAGAAGAACCAAAATCTTGAGGTTCAAACTAGTGTCCTTACGTAGAGGTTTTGAGGTTTGAAGTCGTGGCTATGTACCGACAGGCGCTTAGCTTTGCCGCTCTAGCAGGTATCAAACAACAAGCGAACTTATTTTATGCCAATTAATATCCTCGAATAAACAGAAAACTTGGATAGGTTTATTATTTTGACTGTCATGCTTGCCGTGAGGTTTTAGTTTAATGCCTCATCTTCAGCCTTTTATGGTTTTAGAGAGATGGGAGGTTTGACAACATTAGGCCGTCTTTCTTCATGATAATAAGGGTTTGATCTTGATGGTTATTGCTGAATTAAGCAACGGATCTATCAATCCATGCTATATTTACAAACGAAAGAGAAATCTAGTATTTATATTCCCTTCCATGATTTTAAGGCTTCTTCAAACTCAAGTAAACAAAATACAACCACAACCACTTACAATCCTCACCAAAATGCAATAACCCTCACTTCGATACTCTCCCTCCCTTCCTCGCCACACTGGTCTCCGATGTCCGGACTTCCATGCCACGGCGCCGCCGATTCTTCCCCACCTCGACCTAACGCTGCACTATCGAAAAACTTGACAACAAGAACGTCCTCCCTCGTCTGCTTTGATACATAATAAAACTTCAACGCCCCCGCATCAACTGGTCTCTCCTCCCCGGTCTCCTCCCTCTGCACACCCAGTAAAGCCACCTCTCGCAAAAAATCCCCTCCTAACTCTGGATGTCCCGCAACCCTGAGGTCATACGGATACATAATAAGCTCTCCCGTATCCTCCCTTCGCGGGGCAACACACAATGGATCCCTCTGTACGGTTCCTAGGGGTCGCCACACGCTATACGCCGCATACCGAGGCCCCCGTCCGTCGCGGTTATACCGCTCCGCAATCACAGAATTTGCTTCAGCGCTGGTAGCCGGGAAGGGTAAGTCCGCGCAAATTTCGTCTTCGGCACCGATTACCCCGCTATCGCGCGCCTGTTGCTCAATGTCCCGCCGCCACGAGCGGATACACTGACGCGCGCTCAGGGGCGTGAAGTCGACGTGCGGGAGACGAGCGGGGCCAACTCCGGCGCCGGCGGGAATATGCTTTGGTACGTTGGTGGTGTTATCGTTGTGGTTGACAGTGCCGCGGTAATTAGCGCCGGTCTGGCTGTTTGATCCGGCGCGGCGGCCGGTGTTGGGAGGGTTTAGGCGGTTGATGCCGCGGGGTCGGCTTTTGCGGACGAAGCTGTGCGTTATGAAGATGTGTTTTGCGCCAGTTGTTTTGGTCAAGAGATCGCGGATCTCGGGGTAATAGGTTTCATGGAGCAGTTTCTTGTCGTCTATGTTTAGGAGGGCGTTGGAGGGGTCGAATAGTGCAGACTTGTGGTTGAGAACTCCAAATCCGTGACTCTTTAGTAGATCGGCAGGATTGTACCCTGGAGCTGAAATATCGGGGCGGATGTCAATCAATGGGAATGGCCTGTTGACGAATTTCTTGAATATTGGTGTTGTAAGATAGGGCCTCTTCCAGGCATCTGCGTCGTCAACCCCCGCATCGATGACGAAGAGTGAGAATTTGCCCTGGATTTGTGCATCTAGAGAGCCCATGACTGATGAATTTAGGCGGACAAATATATATAAATGCAGAAGAAAATGAAAGACGGGTTAGATATGTAAGGGAAGGAAGGTATGATTAATGAAACATAGCAACTCCAGCCTTGGACCTCTGTTTGATTTCACAAGCGCGCCAAGCATCCTGGCGTGGCTGAGGTGGCTGAGCAACACATTGAATGAAGAACAGGTACACGTGTATCTTCAGCATCGTCAGTCTCGCCACCCCCAAGCATAGACTATATATTTAATTGTAGGCACAAAAGCAGTTATAAAGGGCAAAAAAATATCAAAAAACATACAACAGTGGGTATTCGCTGATGGTCACCCACCCAACTACGGGACGGGATGCCCAATTCTCTCGAGTCTATGGTCGTATGTGATGGTTTCTCTCTTGTTGCGCTATAAGTAGCATTCAATGGACGCCCAGTACTCCGTTTCGAGCAGCCATTCGGCATCGTTGAGAAGGGTAAAGATATTGCTAAGATCTATAAGACGCCAGAACCAAATGCCTCCTCGGGCAGGAAACGACGTGGCTAGATACTCTCTCAGATGTAATTTCGGGGTTGTACAAGGATTGATTGACGGCGGAAAAGTTGCTTTGGGAAAATACGAACTGTTTTTGATACACGGTACATATATCGACATTATTATGCTACGCATGGCTTGAGGTCCTTGGGGTGGGGGGGTGGGGTGCAAGTTGTTTGGCTGTCAAACCTAAATGCGCGAAAAAATGATATGATTAAATGCATCTAGAACGAGAACGAGGTAAGACATTAGCATTCCGTAGCTTCCCTAGGGATCCCTACATGGAAGGAGCTCCCGCTCCTGCCGTCTCCACTCCGCGCTTCCTTCATCCCTCTTATCCTAGCACTACTCACCTTCCTTCCTCCAACATGACTCACCTCAACATCCAACAACACCAACGACAACAGGAACATACAACCACAAATCTCTCTAAAGTAGATAATTCCCCTTTGCAGTATATAAGTTTCATTCCTGCCCTAATCTCCATTCTCCGACAACAAAATCGCAACAATGGCCTCCCAACTCCCCACAACTCTAGCACCCACCACCCCCAAAACCAAAACCCCCAAAATCTTTACCCACCACTGGACTGCCGCCCTCCCCTCCCACCCAACCCTTTCCATCCGCCGCGCCACCCCCGCCGACTTCCCCTCCCGCTTCTCCATCATCTCCAACCCCACTAACCGGACTTTCCTTGACTCCCCTAACAAGATCTGGGACCCCCCCGCCATCGCCGCATGGGAAGAGCACCAAACCGGCCGTTACATCAGTTCGAAGACGAATTTCGACTGCGCGGACTGTTTGATAGTGGAGAATGGGACGGTGGTGGGGCTGTGTGATCTCTCGACCGTGAGGCCGGGGATGTTGAATGCAGGGTTGATTCTAAATGAGGGAGCAAGGGGCAGGGGAGTGGGGAAGGCGGTGATAAAGGGGCTGATTGGAATTGGGCTTGCAACGGGGTTGGGGAGTGTATGGGTTGGGACGATGAAAGCGAATGAGGCAATGAGGGGGTTGATGAGGGGGTTGGGGGTGGACGGGAAGGAGGAGGATGTGGTGATTAAGGGAAGGGGAGTGGTGGCGGAGGTGTTATATGTGGTGAAGCCAGGCGAGTGGGAGGCGCCGGAGGTGGAGTTTGGGGGTGTGCTTGAGTAGGGGGGGCGGGTTTAATGGACGGATTACATTAAGGTAGGGGGGTAGAGAAACATTAAAAACATTAACCAAAAAATTAATTCTACCAACGCCTATTAAGGCTCTGAGTAAAGGCAATATTAATTTATTAAGCTGTCACATATTCTTCCCATCTCCAGTGAACCGGAGCCCCTCTCTCTAGTAAACAAGAGCCCTCTCCAGCCTCCACGCCCCTACCTCTTACCTCTAACTGTCTAGAACGGCCCCCCTAGCATCGTCACCAACGCACTCCACCTCTATAGCCCCCCGCTACCCTTCAACGCCGTAGTCTAGACAAACGCAATCCCTAGCACTAGCACAAGCGCATGTAGCGACCCCCACAGCCACTGCCTCTCATACGCCGTCGTCCATCTTCTCGCCTGGCCACGCCTCGCCATGCAGCGCTATCATCTCGTCCTGCCTTACCGCGCCGTAGAGGCGGTCATTGCGGCGCATCTCGCAGCACGTCAAAGGAAGCTCGTCACATTCGTCATACTCAAGGTCCAGAGGCTGTCCAGAACTGGAAGGAGGAGGGCAGATTCTGCGCGTCGAGAGCGTCGGCGTGGGTTCGCCAGGAAGAGACTCTGGATGCATGTGCTGATGGCTATGGCAGCGCCGATGGTGACGTGGGAGCCGGGATCGGAGCCGTTGGGGCTCTTGAGGTAGTGGTCGGCGTTGTAGCCGCCTACGAAGGCCAGGGGGGGTGAACCCGAGGCTGTCGGCTGTGTCTGGTGGTCCGGTGGGGCGTCGGATGGTGCCAGCACGAGCTTTGAGGACGTCTCGGTGATGTTCTCGAGGAGCTAGTTCCCCGCCATTCTCGAATTAACAGCCTTGACGCAGTAGTAGAGCGCGCACTCCGTCCGTTGTACGGGTACGTGAGGCCCCATCAGCGGGTGCGAGGACTTGTCGCCGACGGGCAAGGAGACAAGATGGGCAAGGAGGCGGCGGTGACGGCGTCGACGTCGAAGTAGACGAAGCTCGTAGACTAGATCAGCGTGTCGACGTTCATGGTGACTGTCTTACTAGAGTTCTCAGCGCCGAAGGGCGTCATCCTGTATTGTCGTCGACGTAGATACCATAGATGTATTGGTCTTATCGTACACCTCCCCGGCGCAGGAGGCATCGCATTCGAAGCCGTTACACGGCGGGCAGCCGTTGACGTTGGCGATGAATTGGCGTTGAGAAGGGTGTACGCGGTGCTCGGGAAGGTAACAGAGTCGTCGAACATGAGCCTGCCATGTTTCCCGGCGCCAGAAGCAATTATCACGATCACATCATCAACAATTACATATGCGACTTCCTTCCTCTTGTGATATCAGTCTTGGCCGACGCCACTCCCATGGTCTAGCGCGAGTTCACCGCCAAGGGAAAGCTTCGTAAAGCTTCGTAAAGCTTCTTTTGGAATAGCGCCAGACCCTAGCAAGGGTCGCAGATTTGACACAGAGAGAACCGCTGACGGCCTTCTCGATATGAGCTTGTAGATACCAGGGCTCCATCAAACTAACAGGCGACGTTACAGTAACTACAGACGAAGAAGGAGCCTCGGTGTACGCGTAACGACGCAACCTTACCAGCCAACGTCAGACTGAATGTGTCGCGTAGAGACTCTGCTTTGAGGTCAGAGAAGTACCTTCCTAAGATGGTTTCTATCAGTATGTGAAGGATCTTATTCCCCGTATATGTGCCGACATCCGGCTCGTATCGCCATTGCTTACGAGGTTCCCCGCAAGCCAGGCTTCCACTGGCACTGAATGCTCCGATAGCGACTTTTGACTTATCTATGGGCGGAATTGCGGCGGAATTGCGACTAGGTGAGTTGCTCGTCGGGAACGGCACGAGCACCTGCTGCGCGAGCACAGACAGAGACCCATGAGGACTGCAGTTTTCATGGAGAGAGAGTGGCAAGGCCGTCGATCAGTAGGAGACGAAGGCCGTGCCGTTCACCTGGATCAACTTCATTGAGTACTGTACTGTACGTACGTCGAACAACATGCGAGGGGCGTCGGTCAACATGCGGGGTTAATCTACATCGTGAGCGCTGTATCATGCCGATTACGGAAAGTGATCACTCCAACTACTCTCCAAGCGGCAGGTGGTTGCACTAGGTATTGTTTCCATCATATCCCTACCATATTATTATCCCTCTCCCACGCGCTCCTCGTGCTTCTGCTCGCCATGCACACGTCGCCGTCGTGCCCATACCTGCGATGTTGTTTCGCCGATTGAAGGACCCTAAGGGGGATAGACCAGAGGTCGCGACTGAGGTCGCTAACCTGGACAATGCTCTCGGCACTACGAAGGCCGAGACAGAGACGCCGTCGATTGACCATGAGGAGGCCGCCGTGCATGCGCACCTAAAGACCTTCAAGAATCTGCACGAGTACGACTTGAGCTTGCCCGCGGACCTGCGCGATGCCGTTAGCCATGCGACAGAGGCTCATGATATTGCCGGCGAGCTCAAGCTCGAGCACGAGGTCAACGAGAACTCGCCGTACCCCGAGGTGCGCGCTGCGGTGCGCAACTACGACGACGGGGGACCAGCGAACACGGTTCGTGCCTGGGTTATTGGTTTGCTCCTCGTCACTATAGCATCGGCGCTGAACCAGCTCTTCTTCCTGCGCTACCCCAGTTTCTCGCTCAACTCGCTCATTTGCCAGTTGCTTGCTTATCCAATTGGATGTGCGTGGGCAAGATGGATGCCGGAGCATGAGTTTAACTGGTTCGGACTGAAGTGGAAGACGAATCCGGGGAAGTTCAACATGAAGGAACACACGATCATCACGGTCATGGCCAATTGCTCCCTCAGTGGACCTGTCGCGTACTCGCTAGACACTATTGTTGCGCTGAAGGGCTTCTACAAGAGAGACCTAGGCTGGGGCTTTAACATCCTCTTCACCATCTCCCAACAGGTCATCGGCTATGGTCTCGCTGGTATTTGCCGCCGATTCCTCGTTTGGCCGGCTGCTATGATCTGGCCAACGAACCTCGTGAACACATCAGTCTTCTACGCTCTGCACGACCACCGTGGCTCTGACCCCGAGAAGACGAATGGCTGGAGCGTTGGCAGATATCGTTACTTTCTCTACGTCGTCCTAGGCTCGTTCTGCTACCACTGGTTCCCCGAGCTCATAGCCCCGTTCTTGAGCGTCTTTGCATTTGTGACCTGGATCAAGCCCAACAGCCCCATCATCAACCAGATCTTTGGCGGAACTTCAGGCCTTTCCCTGATCCCCATCACCTTCGACTGGAATATCATCACTCAATTCGTCCTGAGCCCCCTCCAATTTCCCGTCTTTGCGCTCTTGAACGTTGGCTTTAGTATCATGCTCTTCTTCTGGGTCATCACCCCGGCATTGCATTACACCGGGGCGTTCTACGCCGAATACTTACCCATCTTGGACAACACGATCCGCGATAACACGGGCAAGGCATACGTGGTGGCCAATGTCCTGACGCCAGACCTAAAATTCGACGTTGAGAAGTACAAAGCTTACTCGCCGCTGTTTTTGTCAACGGGTAACATGTGGTTCTTCGGCGCCTCTTTCGCCGCCATCACGTCTGTCCTTGTGCATACGTTCCTATATGAGCGCGCGGTGGTCTGGGCAAGATTCAAGGATTCGCGCGTCGAAGACGAGGATGTGCACAAGAGGCTTATGCGCAAGTACAAGGAAGTGCCTGATTGGTGGTACATATCGATTTTCGTCGTTATGCTCGCAGTGGCCATGGTAGTCTGTCAAGGTGAGATTTTATCCCTCAAATTTACGTCCGAATCTAACTCTCTAGTGTATGATACCGGCTTGCCTATTTGGGGCCTGATAATTGCCATGCTTCTGCCATTCCTCTTTATGATTCCCATCGGCATCCTGCAGGCTGTGACCAACTTCCAGATCGGTCTCAACATCATCACCGAGCTCATCGTCGGCTTCATGCTCCCTGGCCGCCCCATCGCAATGATGCTGTTCAAGGCCTACGGCTACGCTTCCATGTACCAAGGTCTCCTCTTCACCCAGGACCTAAAGCTCGGCCACTACATGAAGGTCCCCCCCCGTGCCATGATGGCCGCCCAGTCCGTCGCCACCATCTGGGCCGGCATCGTCAACGTCGCTGTCATGGAATGGGCTTTCGGGGCTATCAACGGCATCTGCGAGGCCGGGAACACCAACGGCTTCATATGCCCCACCGGCCGCAGTGCCTTTAACTCCTCCGTCATCTTCGGCGTCATCGGCCCGCGTCGCATCTTCGGGGAGTCGGGTCTCTACAAGAACTTCATGTGGCTGTTCCTCGTCGGCGCGCTCACGCCGTGCCTCTTCTACACGCTGACACGCATGTTCCCCAGGAGCAAGATGCGATATGTCTCCGCGCCGCTCATCTTCGGCGGCATGGGTTTCATTCCTCCCGCGACCCCGCTGACATATATCTCCTGGATGGTCGTCGGCTTGGTCTTCAACCACTTCATCCGCCGCCGCTACAGCGGCTGGTGGAACAACTACAACTACCTCACCTCCGGAGGTATGGATCTCGGCCTCGCACTCTGCCTAATCATCATGTTCTTCGCGGTGTCGCTGCCGCAGAAGCAGTTCCCGAGCTGGTGGGGCATAGATGTCGTGGCGAATACGCTCGACACCCAGGATGCGGCTGTGCAGACTGTGCTGGCAGAGGGAGAGATATTTGGGCCGCCGAGGGGGTCGTGGTCGTGAGTGGTGAGCGGTGGTTTTAGGGTTTGGGGAGAGGAGATTAAGATAGTATAAGTGATATTTTCAACTACCATGAGGGCTTGTTTTGTCAGGTCTATACCTCGTGTGGGATGTTTGGTTCTGATTAATAACTCCCATCTATCCCTCTTTAGTTAAGTACATGTTAATATAAATTCATCCTTGACTAAACTTCATTCTTTTCTACAATTTACTTGTGGTATTCCTACCTGGAGTTGTCCTTGGGCGGAATGGTCGCTGTAACAACAATGTTATTTATTACAGCCGAAGAGCGCTTGTATCACGTTTATAATAGTGTATTTACATATTGAAATAGGCTCACGTTGCCATTTCTTGACTTTTGTTGCAGCCCTGCGGTATTTCTATCAGAAACCGGGATGGCCGGATGAAAGCCGTCAACTAGTGTGGTTGTTTCTTCCAAGCGTGCGCATCATGGCCATCACCAGGTGGGCGATAACGCAATTGTTGCATTGCTATGCTCCCAAGATATCTACTAACTAACATAGCAAGACGAGAAGCAGCAAGAATAGACCTTTCTAAGAACTTCATATACAATGCCTCGCCAGCTCGTGTTATATTTAGCAAAGACACCATCCAAGAATTCCCCTCCGAAATCTCGCAGCAATCCCTCAAAGCGCCTCTTCTCCTCTCAACAGCTCAACAAGTTTCGCAGGCTGAGGTCTTCAAGAAAATTCTAAATGGAAACATCGTGGGAATATTCACAGAGGCGACGATGCACACGCCTACGAACATCACAGAAAAAGCGTTGGAATATGCGAAATCAGTTTCTGCTGACAGTATCATCTCCATCGGTGGCGGCAGCACGATTGCCCTCGGAAAGGCAATAAACATCCGGACTGGACTACCTCACATCTGCATTCCAACTACATATGCAGGCTCAGAAATGACACCAATCCTCGGCGAGACATATGACGGAGTCAAGAAGACAAGAAGCGAACCAAAAATCCTTCCTAGAACCATAATTTATGACGTTAACTTCATAATGTCGCTCTTGGCTTCCATGTTGGCTACTAGCGGTGTTAACGCTATTTCTTACGCGGTGGAGGCCTTATATGCTTAAAACGGCAACTTAATTATAACCCTGCTTGCTCTTGGGGGCATAAAGGCGCTGGCCTGCTCGCTCCCCTAAATTGTACGGTCACTAAACGACATTAAAGCAAGGGTAAAGGCTCTATATGGTGCCTGGCTCTGCGGTCTCTATCTTGGCTCTATTTGCATGAGTCTCTATCACAAGCTTTGTCATACTCTAGGCGGCTCGTTCAATCTTCCACACGCGGAGATACACACAATAGTACTACCGCATGCGTTGGCATCTAACGCGTTAGAAATCCCTGGCATCAAGAATTAGCTGGCTGAGGTCTTGTTTGATAGTGACGGATGCAATAAAGGGCCTAAATGCTTTACTCGAGAGTCTGCATGTCAATCATGGATTGAAAGAATTCGGGATGAAAGAGTAGGATATAGTCAAGGCGGCCGATATTGCCGTCTTGAATCCGTACTGGAACCCGAGGAAGGTCGAAAGAGAGGGTATTAGGGAGCTGATACGCAGAGCGTGGGCTGGTGAGCTCGCTAAAGCCAATTTTTAATTAGTGCAGTAGTCAACCTTCTTGCCCATCCACAAGTACAATAGGTACAATAGAGAAGCGTTACATATCTTAGACCCGAACGGAAACTATAATACTCATTTTACAAGACCAATAAGAAAATTTCAAATTTTCGTTCATGACTATTCACTGCTTCCACATATTCCAACGAGAGGAGAGCCTCTATCCCTAGCATCAGAGAGGCCCCGTATTTCAAGGAATTGCTCGCAGCTTGCATTTTGGCAAACAACTTTGATCATACTATCGAATTTACCCAGTGCACACTAGGACATCGCCAAAACACAAGGGCTTGGAGACAAAGTATTAACATAACCTCGCCATGCTTCTCTACAGGTCCTATCTAATCCTGATGTTGTTTAGATCTAAATCAAACCGATCCGGTACAATCATGCCCGCGTCTAGATGATGCTGGATGAATCTCTTTGACACCCCATCTCGATAGAGCCACGGATCTAACGTATCGTCTTGCCACTTCTCTAATCGTCCCCTGAACTCCAGCAACTTTTGCTTGTGCTTTTCGTCCTTTGCAAGGTTGACCACTTCTAAAGGATCCTCGTCAAGGTCGTACAGTTCTTCCGCAGGCCGGAAGATGTAATCCTGCAGCTTGCGTGGGCCAACCATGATATCCCCTTCCTTGCCACGAGGTTGGGAGTGCCGGATCCCATCCCACGTCAATGAGCCGTACAAGTCAGCGGAGAAGGGGAAGTCCAATCGCCAGGCGACGTTCCGATGATACTTATACCTCCGGGTCCGGAGAAAGCGGGTCGGCCAATAGTTGGTGACCTCGTGAAAAGTATGGGATCCAAAGACATGGTGTTTCCAGTCGGATTCAGGTACCAACTTAGACCTTTCCAAGATGGGCAGAATTGACTCACCTGCAAGCCCCTTGGGTGCCTGTCCCGCCTTCTCGGTCCACTCTAGAAAGGTTGGGAAGATATCAACGTAGGAAACCATATTTGGATTCTTGATGCCTTTGGTTCTGGCCTTGGGGTTGCGGACGATGAAGGGTAGGCGAACGCCGGCATCATAAAGGGTCGTCTTTGAATTCAAGAACGGAGGACCATTGTCGCTCAGGAAGACGACCAAGGTATCGTCTGCGAGGCCCGATATCTGTAGCTTTTTGAGGATCATACCGATCCCTTGATCAAGACGGCTTATGGCGCGGTAGTACTCAGAAAATTCGAAGCGTGATTCTTCCAGGTTGTTGATGTACGTGGGGACCTCGATGTTTGATGGCTCATACGGCACATCCTTGATCTTGGCATCGAAGACATCCTGATTGCCGAAGCCGGACCGGGTCATATCCCGGTGGGGATCGATGTAACCAACGGTGAGGAAGAAGGGCTGGTCTGAAGCCTTGGCCTGATCGAAGAAGTTCCCAGCTTGATCGGCTACCCAGGCGACATCACGGGTAGTACTCTCGTTCCTCACGTGCCAGGGGTAGGCCTGGTCCGGACCGACATGGACCTTACCGATCAAACCGGTCAGATAACCATGCTCTCGAAAGAAGGCCGGTGAGGTTTTGATATGATCGAAGATAACAAAGTGATGAGCTTTGCCGGCCAGGCCATATTGGCCGCTCTGGTGGGTGTGTAGGCCGGTGTAGATGACGGAGCGACTGTTACTGCATGAGGCGGTGCTAGTGAAGGCGTGAGTGAAGAGAACGGCTTCTGTGGCGAAGGCGTCGATATTGGGGGTGACAACAGGAGCACCGTAACAGCCCAGATTTTTGCCGAGATCATCCGCGATGAGCAGGAGAATGTTGCAATTAGTGGTGGCCATGGTCTAAGTATATTTTTGTACCGTACAATACGGTTTGGACATATCTAGGCCCTTATGGTTATCTAGGAGATTTTTCTGTACTGTACAGTACAGAACAGTATCAGGGGCTTCCAATAAGTTTTGTGAAAAGGACTTTTATTTTAAAGGCTTTATTGGCCATTGTATCGAACACGAATAATGTAAACAGGATGTGAATGGCACAATCAGTAGTGGAAATGGTGTGCTTTTCACATTGTCCCATCGGGGTATTTATAATAAGCTGATAACGAGCTCCCACCTCGTACTTTAGTAGGAGGTTATCTAACTAACTAGTTAGATACGACACTATCCACACTACCGTTCAGGAACAGATGCAGACACTCTTTCTTCCACCAATCGCCCCCCTGGTGGCCTCACCACTTGCCTACACCACCCCATGCTTTTTCTCAAATCTACACTCTACAGACCCGCCAAGACCCGTTCGACCCGACAGCGCGGTCAAGACATCTCGTCTGTCTCACCCACCACGTGCACACAACCTTGTCCCCTCCTAGAAACAGAGCTATGATTATGTATATGGCAGGGAATGCCCTCATCGTTGCATTTCGCCATTTACACGATGATTACACGATGATGATGCCTTCCCCTCGCGGCCTTGCCATTGGAAAACAAGATGGCGATGACAGCACTGACAGATCCCCACATCACAAAACTATCGCCGGCGGCCTCGCATTGCGGTAAAATAGCCACCGAAAGCTTAGCTCGTTTTCCCTTCGTCCAAGCTTCTTGGCAGCAATTTGGCGTTCGGATATCAGTGAAAGGCGGGTTTAGTTAAAAGCTTAAATGTTCGCTGCTCTGGGCGCCTCTTTAGAGTGCAGCACCAGATATTAAATAATAATATCCTTTACTTTTCTTTCTTCTCCATTCGGTAGAAAACCCTAATTTCGGTCTGCACGATGGCCTCCGAGCAAAAAACCCCTGACATCGACCCCGTCGACTCGACTGGCAAAGTTCGAGACGCCAAGGCGACCGATAACCTGGTTGAGCTTGAGGATGCTGACCGCGGCTTCAATTGGACGTGGAAGTCGCTCGTGCAGAAACCAGCCGACCTAGATGCAATCGCCACCAAGCGGAGTGTGTTCGATGACCCCGATCTCATCCAGTACTATGCGCCTGGCCCGGAGTATGAGAACTTCGAGCGTTTCGATCCTAGTGAGAGATGGACCTATCGTGAGGAACGTAGTGTTCAGCGCAAGACCGACTTTCGCATCCTTCTCTGGGTCCTCATCATGTTTTTCGGGCTGAACATTGATCGAGGCAATCTCTCGTTGGCTGTCGCCGGCAACCTGCTCGACGACTTAAAGCTTTCCACCAACGACTATAACAACGCCCAGAACATGTATCGCGTGGGCTTCATAATTGCAGAGATTCCTTCCCAGCTCGTCGGCAAGAAACTCGGTCCTGATCGGTGGATTCCTATCCAGATCATCATCTGGTCGATATGTGCGGGAGGCCAGTTCTTTATGCAGAGCCGCGCGGGCTTTTTCGCCTGTCGATTCTTCATTGGACTCTTCATGGGCGGCTTTATCCCAGACAGCATCTTGTACATATCCTATTACTATACCAGCACGGAAATGCCCCTCCGCCTGTCACTTTTCTGGTTCACGGACTACATGTCAGGTGTTATCGCCTCGTTTATTGCTTATGGAGTATTTCACATGAACAATGTTGCTGGTCGCGAGGCATGGAGGTGGCTCTTCCTTATCGAAGCACTCATCAGCATTGTCATTGGGTTTTTGAGTTTTTTCTTCCTCGTGCCCGGGCCCACGCAGACCAAGTCTCGCCTCTCCCCTAACGGCTACTTCACCGAGCGAGAGGAGAGAATTATCACGAATAAAGTCCTTCGGGATGATCCTTCAAAGTCCGGTATGCACAACCGACAAGCAATTACGCCAAAAATGCTTTGGCAGAGTTTGTCGGACTACGACTTATGGCCAATCTATGCCATTGGGATACTATTTGAAATCCCCGCTTCTCCTCCGAAGGCATACATCACGTTGACACTGAAGCACCTAGGTTTCAGCCCTTTTAAGATCACGCTCCTCAACATCCCCGTCACAGTCCTCACGGCCATCAATCTCTTATGGGTCACTGCTCTTACTGAGAGAGTAGGTCAAATAGCGATCATGGGCATATTGACCCAACTCTGGGCCCTTCCCCTCCTCATCATCAACCTCACATCTTTCTCTAGCATATCCTCCTGGGGCAATTATGCTGTAACTCTTCTCCTTGTCGCCCAGCCATCAATGCAAGCTGCCCAAGTCGGCTGGTGCAGCCGAATCAGTAACACGGTGCGCACCCGAGCCGTCAGCGCTGCCCTCTACAACATCATGATTCAACTCTCTGGCATAGCCTCCTCGAACATCTACCGTTCCGACGACGCACCACTCTACCACCGCGGCAACAAACAACTTATAGCCATCAATGTTGCGTGCATGGCCGCCAATGCCATTGCGAAGATCTACTACACGTACAGAAATAAATCGAACCACGCCAAGTGGACCGCCATGACGAAGCAGGAACAACAGCACTACCTGGACACTACGAAGGATGAGGGGAACAAGCGACTAGATTTCGTGTTTGAATCTTAGGCGTTGAGAAGTGGCAAATAGATGCAAGGGAACAGCTACTAAGAGGTCAAACTTGTATATATACTGGCTTCGTCTATGAATATCATAACTATACATCGTCTGATTATATAGTGTATACACGTCTCCTTGCTAAGCATACTCCTCAGTGATTAATATTTTTCTTTTACAATCCCCTCGTGCCTAAGGTCTTTAGGGATATGTTCTAAAACTGTCCTGCATTTATTCCCACATATGCCGACTCTATTTAGAGACTAGAATGTTTACTAGATAAGTAAGCACCTCTCAGATTATACGTAAATCCAGAATTAATAGGAAGAAACCCTTGGCTCTGAATACTGGCTATGATACCGAACTAACATTACTCCTAGTGGTGTTAAACCCCTGTCTGTTCTTTATCTATGTAGACATGTTAGCTTCACTCTAGTAAATGCAAGTAAAGGACTAGGGATATATTAGCACCGGAAGAATTCTTTTTCGAGATTCCACGTACTATATCAGCTTCAGATGGCGCCTTTGCGAAGATACGGATTATCGATTCAACATGCTTCTGTAGATTCGTCATCTTACTCTAGCATTACGTCTTCGACCATTAGGACCGGCAGTGTAGTGCTTAGGCTACAAGCCATGTTCTTATACCACACGTTAGGGGCTAGCCATAGATTTAACCCATCGTTGCATTTATTTACGATAAGAAGAGAAGAGAGGCTCAGAGTAAAGCATCTGGGCCAATAGCTTGAATGAGACCCACCAACTTCACATTACTTAACCTCTACGGTAATAATAATACATACGTACGCCAGGACCAATCGCGAAGGCCCTCACTTCCCTATAATGGCGTGATTGTTTTCGTCTAGTATTGATATAAATGATATATTTGGTTGGCCTGGATATATATCCTCATCTTCACTTCGTACTTGGCTGCACAATGGCTTCCTATTGGCGCTTTCCCCTTCTTGTTAGCCTTGTATTGCCCCTGTCTACCAACGCGCAACTGGTTGGTCCCGTCGGTCCAACTACGCCGTTGGTTGGCAAGACGAGGGGGTGTAACATCTTAGACTATGGCGCCAAGGCTGACAACCACACCAATGTCGCACCCGCCATAAAGGCCGCCTTTAACGAATGCGTCCGCCCATATCCTGGGAGCCGCCTCGTCGTACCAGATGGAAACTTCCTTACCACCGAAGATATCGTGTTGGCCAATGCCACCAACTGGGCCTTCCAGCTAGATGGTCTAATTACGGCGTGAGTGGCGACGCCCAAGATGTTAGTGACTTCTTTGTACTGGGCATAGGCTAACCAAGTCGCGAACTTACAGATCCTACGCCGGGAACTACTCCGTACCCCGTGAGGCTATCCTTTGGGGCTCTTCTGGCGTAGAGCCACTAAATGATACTATCAACGGAGAAGGCGACGGATTGTTCCTGCTAGATGTCCTTGTGATTGTGAACCGTACGACGTCTTCTGTCCTGTCACTCAATGCCTCTGAGCTAATCGATTGTTACAGCTGTTGACTTTGAATTCTACTCGAGTAACGGCCTGGGCGCCATCCAGGGCCAAGGCTATCTGTACCGCAATGCAAATAAGTAGGTCATTCAATCCGTCATCTGGTGTCGTCTTCATCGCTTGCTGACATGCTTAGCACTAACCGCCCACGCTTGGTCCGCATTGTTTCGCCTACCAATGCCAGCTTTCACGATCTTCTCCTGATCGACAGCCCAAAGTTTCACTTTGTCCTTGATTTTGCTACGAATGTAGAGGTGTACCACCTTACTATTCGAGGTGCAAACCTTGGCAGCTATGATGGGATTGATGCGATTGGGACGAACTACTATATCCACGATAATGAAGTAGGTAAAAGGGTCACGAGGAGCAGTCAAAGCTAACTATTTCTAGGTTACCAACCGTGACGGGTGTGTTTCGGTTAAAAGCCCTTCGAACCATGCCTTAATCGAAAACTTGGTGTGTAACCAAGCTGGCTCTGGCATCTCAATCGGAAGTCTGAACGTCAGTGCAGAAATCTCCAACATCGTAAGGGCTGCTCCCTTCCAACCATCATAATATTAATAACCCTTAAGCACGCCCGCAATATCTCTATCATTCAAGGCAACAATGTCGCTTTCATAAAAACCTATCCTGGCGGCTCTGGCTACGTTAGCAACATCACCTTCGAAAACATCCGTAGCAAAGCCTCACTCTACGGCCTTGACGTAAACCAATACTGGCAGAATACATTCACACCCGACACCGGAGCAGTTTCACTTAGCAACATCATCTTTAAGAACATCACCGGAAGTCTTGCGAATGGTGCTCTACGACCCCCGTTGTATCTCATTGGAAACGACCTCAGCATCGCGGACAGTATAACCGTTGAAGATTTTAGTCTGTGGACGGAAGAGGGGGCATATGTGGTGAATAAGATTAACAACATCTACGGGCACGGCGATAATGTTTACGGCTTGAATAACGGATTAGGAATTGTGCCCAGCGGCACAAAGGCTGCATCGGCGCTTCCAACCTTCACAAGCACATACACTATCACCGCTAGTCCGACTGGATGGGTCGAGCCAGCCTTCCCTACATGGGCCGTTGCATCAACTGGCTATGGAAGTATGTTCTTCTCATGACCGAGAGCCTTGTTCTTAGGTTTGATTTGATTTACTAACACTCGTCGCAGCCGCTGTTCCCATTCCAGTCTATACCCCCGCGGCGCTTTGGAATGCGCAAGGCGATTATGACAAGCACTACTGGGGTACGTTTTAAAAGAGTGAAGAATTAACGGGCTCGCAGTCGGACTGTAGTAAGAGAAATTTTCGAAATAACAAAGTAGGATGAAGGTTACTTTGGAAGGTCACGTTATATTAGTCGTTACAATAGGATATATCGAGCCTAAAATACAAAGACTTCTAATTCACAACTCTTACACTTACACAAACACAAAAACATCCACTTATTTTCGATTTCTATTTTCTTTCTCTCCCAAGCTTATTTCAAAGGTCAACTTCACCTCACTCACTTCCCTTCATTCTACTTTAAAGCAAACTGCTGGAAATTGTCCTAGGTATGAGTATCGTAATGGGTCCTGAGAAGAGTCTTGGCCCTTTGGGCCAGATAACTCCCGAATACACCCTGGTTACTCTGGGCTTTTCCATTGGTAACGAATCGCAGAGAGCTTCTGCAATTTCCACCCTTGAGAAGGCAGCGGGGGAAGTGATCCAAGCTTATCCATGGCTTGTGGGTCAGGCTGTCAATGAAGGCTTTGGGGACGGCAGCTCAGGAACCTACAGGGTTCTCGCATATGAGGTGCACGAAACAACGTCTAAATTCGTGCATGTCAAAGACTGTACCGACAGCTTCCCAGCCTACGCAGACTTGGCTAAAGCTCGCGCTCCCTCATCAATGCTAGATGGAAGCACCCTCTCTCCAGCATATGGCTTTGTCAACAGCTATCCCCGTCATGTGGTGAAGCCCGTCTGCATAATGCAGGCCAATCTCGTCAAAGGCAGCCTACTACTCACCGTCTGTACCTTCCACGGCGTGATGGATGCAAATGGCAACGACTAGTTCATTCGCCAGTTCGCCAGCCTTTGTCGCGCGGAGAAGCTTGCGGAGGAGTATGTACGTTGGGGCAATATGGACGCAGATACTATTATCCCACCACTCAAACTTGGAGAAGACCCTATTTCTATGGAGTGGATTAGATATCCCTCGTAATTAGCCGCAGAAGAACCAACGTGGCCCCCTCCGCCCTCAATTGGAACTTGGAGGACCTTTCGCTTTCCCCGTGCTAGCATCTCCACATTAAAAGCCGAAGCAATGGCATTATGTTCCTTGAACTCAGACGTCAAATCCGTATCGAGCAATGATGCTATTTCGACATTCATCTGGCTTCGACTTGCGGCTGCTCGCTCAGCACACCTTCCTAAAGACAGCAAAACAATGGTATTGCGTGCTGTTAATGGACGTAAGAAGCTCGATCCTCCCATCCACAAAGGGTACATGGGTCACGCCGTTATGTGCAGTCTCACCCAAGTGCCTCTTGACGAGGCCCTGAACGGAAGTCTTTCCGCTATGGCAATCAAACTCCGCCATGAGCTGAATCAAGTCGACGACCACGCCATGCGCTCATTCTTTTATCTTCTACAGACTGAGAAGGACAAGACCACGATAAACTATGGCGCGACCATGAAAGCAGAGTCGGATCTCATGCTTTCGAGCTGGGTATCTCACAAGCTGTATGACACTGACTTTGGGCAGGCGCTAGGGGAGCCTGATTTCGTAAGGAGGCCAAAGCTCCCAGATGCGCTGTCACTTGCCTATATGATGCCACTGACCAGGGATGGCGACGTCGATTTGATTATTTCATTATCTGATCAAGATTATGAGGCCCTGCGAACTGATGCTAAATGGGAGAAGTCTGTCGAGTATTTGGGGTGAAGCCAATACCTAACAGTTCTTTGCTACTTCGTGAGTATCTGATACGGTCACCCCCGTTTGCAATGGGAAGTCCGTTGCAACTCTAAAAGCTCATTCTAGTCAAATGATTAAGGGTGATAGGTGGAGTTTGGTCTCAACATAAGTCGTCGGGGTATTCTGCTACCCTTTTCGACTAGACAGACATCCCATTGCATGCATTTAGAACGCCACAAGAATTTAAAACCAAATTGAAACTCAATCTTTAACATAGTTGTCAAGGCAAGCAAACGTATTGTTAATCTGCAAGTGAAGAGATTGTATTCAAGCATTGACCCATTTCATCATATATCTATTTGATTGGAAGAGCTGTATTGCCACCATCACCATATTTAAACTAGAGTATGCCTGTATCTTTCACATACGACCATAGACTCAAGAGAACTGAGTATCCCGTCTGGTCTACTATACATAAGCTTGCGTATCCTCTATATAATAGTCTCAATCGTGCCAATAGGCATACCGTGGAATCTGAGCCCCTTGCCGCCTTAAGGGTGAACAGGGTATGCGGGGTGAGCGGGGTGAGGGGGGTGAGGCGACGCGATATTTTCGTGTCAATTTCGTGTCTGACTTGGGTTAATAGTACCGGAGTTTGGCGGTTTTAGTTTACGTTCCTTACTCAGGTGCCTTGCTCTTATTTTCCATATAGTCCTACTCTATCTCAAGGGCCTTAATATTATTCTCACTCCCATCTTGAGCTGAACTTGCTCTCTAGTTGTTAGTGGGGATAGGGGAGACGAGAGGCTGATCAATATTGGTGGTAGAGCAATGGCAGGGTTACCACCGTGAGGGGCGATTTAATGATCTACCATACCTATTCCCACTGGAAGGACCCCCTGCCGTGGCTTGGCCCTTCCCTTCCCTGTCTTGATGGGGAACTCAACTTGCTAGTATTATGTATGGTATTGGCCACGACCAACACAAAAAAGTTAGAAAACAAACAGCCTTCTCAGCTCTTATTTCTAGAGACAGGGAGGTATTATTATACTTTATGCAACTATAATCATTTGTGGTGGTTAATTATGCATATCTATTTTATCTTTCTTACTTTTTGGACGGCTTAAATTTCTGCCGACTGCCTTGGCATGATGGCTCACTCCCATCTTCCTCAGCTTCGTGGATATTCTAGCATTCCTTGACTTTCTTGGGTGCTACACTTTCTTGGGATCCATCATTAACACCGATTTTTGGCTATCGTTTATTGGCATCATTTGGCTCCGCAATGAACTCGCCATTAGCTGTTCTAAAGTTCCTCGTCTTAAAGACACCCTTTATCCTGAAAACCGCCTTGTTCCACCTGCTCTCGCTGTCCCCAACTGCCTCAAAATGGGACCTCCGCACCGCTTTGATCGTTAACATCGTGCGTGAAATGTTGGGCAATTCCCCTCCATCAACAATATCGAAGCAGCAAGAAGATACGATGCGGGACCCCGGAGTCAAAGGCAAGATGTGGGTCAGTAGAGTCACAATGCCAGCCCCATCGGAGGATGCAATCCTAGATCTGCTAGTGAACACAATCAACGCGCTCAAGAAGGAGAATGAGTTGTACTCTAGGCCGGCTATTGTACCAGTCGAGGCCGAGTGGACAGGTTATCGAGCAGATGTCGCGGATAATGCGCCTGAACCTCCAATTTCGGAAGCCGAGAAGTACGATAACATGATGAAGGAGACCACCAACGACTTGACTTTACTTTACTTTCATGGCGGGGCACTCTACCTGATGGACCCCTGCACGCAAAGATCAGCGGTATCGAAATACAGCAAGATCACCGGAGGCCGTGTGTTCTCTGTGCGGTACCGTCTAGCGCCACAAAACCCTTTCCCAGCTGCATTACTCGATGCCTTCGTCTCCTATCTATCCCTCCTCTACCCACCGGCCGGTGCGCTCCACGAACCAGTTCCCGCATCCCAAATAGTCTTCGCCGGTGACTCCGCAGGTGGAAACATCTCCCTTGTCCTCCTCCAAGCCCTACTCCAAATCCACCGAACCGCACCTACTGGAGTCATTCCCACCGTCCTTTTTCACGGAAAAGAGGTCAAAATACCTCTCCCAGCTGGCCTCGCGCTAAGCTCCCCTTCTCTTGACCTCACACGCTCTATGCCATCAACAGAAACAAACGCAATATACGACTACCTCCCCCCGCCCTCTATCGCACTCACCAAGTCACCCCCCTGCGCCATCTGGCCGGCTAACCCTCCCCGCGCCTACCTCTATTGCGAGGGTAGCATGCTTTGCCACCCCCTCGTATCTCCTCTCTCCGCAGAGTCGTGGGCAGGCGCGCCGCCCATATTTGTTGTTAGCGGCGAGGAGATGCTCGCAGATGAGGGCAAAGCGTTCGTGCAGAGGGCTGCGCGGCAGGAGGTCACAGTAGTATGGGAACAGTATGAGGCGATGCCGCATTGCTTTCCGCTGCTGCTGGAGGGCAACCCGGCGGGTGCCGTGAGTTTCGATACTTGGGCAGAGTTTGTGAAGAAGGCCGTTCAGAACCCCAGGGAGATTGTGACGAGGGCGGATTTTATCACGGCGAAAACTTTGGTTAGGGAGCCGTTGGACATTGGTAAATTAATTGAGATGAGCGATGAGGTTATCTTGGGGCGCATGAAGAAGTCGAGGCAGGAGATAATTGATCGTGCTGGCGCGAATTAATAGGGTGGCACGGGGCTCATTTGTATATATACCTCTCTACTATTTGCTATTTTATTATACCCGTTGGCTTTTGGAAATCTTGTTGTCGAAGCGGATGTGTTGAGCTTGACGCAAACAATGCAAATTTTGGTCTGAATCCATGACGCTCAAACCAATCTCGCACATCAAACACATTGCTTCATTGAGACCATTTCCGAGTAGCAATATATTAACCCATGGGGTATCGGATGTAGCAATATTACCTAGTGGTGTAGCCTTGTTTGTATTGATTGTCTTAACTTTATTGCTCAGCCCCAACCTTGCAGACCCTAGCTTTACACAGCCCACTCCTATCTAGACTTTTACCACGGAGCTTGCCTGTTCTATCTAATTATTCTTCTATGTGCTCGTCGTTCTAAATCTATTTCTTTAGAATGACCAACTTAATTGCAGGAAGAATGAGGAAGGCTGGATATGTCGAGAGAGCGGTAGCCGATGATTATTGCCCTGATTCTTCAGCATCAGGCTGCATCGTCAGTTCTCCAGTAACTCGAGCCCTTGTACGGAACACTGGCCTTTGCGGACGTTGCGCACGACTTGATCTGGAAAATGTAGCACCATCGAAATCTAGATCCGCTAAAGGCAACTTGCTGACTACCTTTAGTACAGTCTCTTCGTGTTCAAACAATTGTTCATTTTGTCGTATGATGTCCAACATTCTCAACCGGGGCAGCGTCCAGACCCTTGACAATACTATCAAGCCACGCCTTTTTTCATATTCCAGTTGCCGGATTTCTGATTTAGGGTGGAGCTCTATCAATAAAACTCTCCTCCGTCTTGGTGGGAGTGATGAGTACTTTGTCGGACAAGCGGTCGACGTGGAAGGTCCCATCCGGATTCTTGAGCAAAATAACATCAAATTCAGCATTCTAAAGGGTTGGATCAGTATGTGTCAAGATATGCATACTAAAGCCTGTACTGTCGAGGCGCTATCCCCTAATGCAGTACCATTTTTCAAGTTGATCGAGTGCGAGACACTAAGGATAGTACCAGCACCAAACGAGCCTTACGTTGCTTTAAGTTACGTATGGGGCGAATCTACATCACAAACTCCTGAACTGGATCGTACTTCCAAACTAGATCGTCTTCCGGAAAAGTTACCACTCACAATCAAGGACGCCATTACAGTCACGCTCAAGCTAGGATTCCGATATCTTTGGGTTGATAGATACTGCATCGGCGGAAGCGAAGGAGAGCGTCAAGCACAGATTCTAAAGATGGACCTGATATATCAAACTGCTCAGATTACAATTATAGCTTGTGCTGGGGAAAATCCAGACTATGGCCTTCCAGGAGTGAGTTTGCGGGAAAGGCAACCACAAGCACATGCATCTTTCGGGAAGCATCTTATGGTCTCTGCGTTGAGAGACCCACGAATTCTTATTAAAAGCTCTAAATGGAGTAGTAGAGCATGGACATATCAAGAAGGCTTACTCTCTCTGAGACGTCTGGTATTTACAGACCAGCAAGTGTACTTCGAGTGCCATGGGATGTATTGCTGCGAATCAATGGATTTTCCTCTACTAGATCTGCATACCAAAAACCGCCAAAGTTTTAAAAAATACTTTTGTGGGGGCGAAGGGATCGGATATTTCCCCAAGGGGATCGGAAGAAGTCCATGGGAGGTTATTGAGCGCATCGAAGAGTACTCTCTCTTGAGTATAAACCTTAGCCATCAGTCGGATATACTTGAAGGTATTCTAGGTATCCTAAGCTTATTTGAGAGAGGCACCTTCAAGCTACGCCATCATGTAGGAATACCACTTCTACCACCAAGCCCTAAAGTGCCCAGAATTTCACTGGATAATTGGACTTTAGCTATGAGTTTTTTTTCTGGGCTTTGCTGGAACCTGAAAAATCCATCGACTAAGAGAGATGGGTTTCCTAGCTGGTCTTGGACGGGTTGGAAAGAACCGGTCGTTAAGTGGGGGCACCAAAAAAACGAATGGGATGAAATTAAGGTCGATAATGATATTGAAGTGCTTGTGGAAACTCGTATAGGGCAACTAATCAACTTAGAAGATTCCTACCAGCTACGAAAGAAGCTTCAGCAAGCTGAATCCTTAAGCAACACTATCCAGATCACTGCATGGGTTTCGTCTTTAAGAATACTTAGAAAAAAATCATGGCAGGGTGAAGACACATACAAAGTGAAGATTAGACTTGAGGATGGAGGATACGTTTACTGGAGATTCAAGCCAACTACTAGTGCTCAGATTTTGCCTGAAAAAACAGTTATTGGGATCCATGTAGCTTATAAGTCGGAATCAGATAAACATCTAGAAGCAACGGCGTCGGCTTTATTAGTTGCTGACAAAGTTGGTGCTATTTATCAACGGCTAGGCTTTGGATGGGTTGATCAAGGCCACTATGAACGATTTGACAAGGCTGGGAAAGACGTTAACGAAACTGAGGATGGCTATGATCTGTGGCGTTCACCCTGCTCTCTCGAGCCTCTCCGGCTAGTGAGATCTCGAACGACTATCATGTTAGGGTAAGCAGGTTTTCAAGATCAAAAGTGTTATCTTCTTTGTTTTAGTGAGATAAAATATAAAGACCTGTGTTCTAAACTCTAGTGTGTTGAATGTATAAACTAAACGTGCCCTTCCCTATTCAATATGATATATGTTCTATGTTAGTGGTAGATATAGCCTTATCATGCTACTCAACTCTACACTTAACCGTAATCATTGTTGGTCTTTGGTGTCAGCGCATCTCCTGGTAGTATTTAACAGTGTTTACTTGTAGTAGAGGTGGTCCTATTATATAACTGAGAGGGACAACTGGATCATCGTGAGAGCATCAAAATTGTGATGGCGGCGTAGCTCACCCGCTAGGCTGGATGACAGCAACCTAACTACTATCCAGGTGTTTGCTTCCGTAACACCTGGATGATAGTTGAATTGATGCCAATAGACATAACGTGGAATTTGTGGCCCTTGCTGCCTTAAGGGTGATCTTATGGTGAAACAAGGCAGTGCATATGTCATGCTGGAAGCCAGAGACGGATGCGGTGTTGCCCTAGAAAACAGTCATGCCGCCAACCTCATAAGCGCTTCCGCGTCGGATGGTCATGGTAGTATACTATAATAACTCCGTATATTCATGGAATTGTGTTACTATAGATTACATGATACACTCAAAACGATGATCCCATCCATGAGTGTAATATCTCTGATTAGCATAAACTAACATAGGGCAGCTCGCTCAGCACCATTGTATAATATACAGATCTTGCTATGAGCCTTCAAATCGAACTTAATCTGAATAAACGTATCGATTTCTGTATCGATTTATGCACTACATGGCAGGATATTAATTCAACTCGATCACCGGTAAAGTTTTTTTCGACTGTTGACTCTTTTCTTTCTTTGCCTTCTTCGCTGCTTTCTTCGCTGCAGCCTTCTCGGCCTCAAGGCGCTTCTGCTCCTTTGCAGCACTTCCGCCATATGCCTCTTGCCACTCTGCAACCTTTGCTGCAGGGATCACGGTGAACAGCGGTTTCGATTCGCCCAACGCGGAACCTGCCACCAATGAATGTGTCGCCCACGTGTCAGGGATTTTTGGCACACACTTCACTCCTAGCTGCTCAAAGATCAATTCCGTTGTTTTGGGCATATATGGAGATAGAATATTGGCGAGTAGATGGATGTGGCTTAGGGCCGTGCCAACAACATTGTTGCAGAGCTCGGGGTTATCAGTAAAGAGACGGTTGTCGAGTTTGTTGTCTTGTAAGAACTTGTTGCCAAGCGATGATATCTGGAGTATAGTTGATAGCCCAAGACGTAGCTTCATAGCTTCGAGGTGAGCGATATAGGTCGTGAGAAGGGTGTTAACATTTGACTGGTGATCTTCTGAAACCGTATAGGTAGGAATGACACCCCCCATCTTCGCGTGGCAGAACTTTACCACTCGATTCACTAGGTTGCCAATGTTTTTGAGTAAATCGTTGTTGTTCACATCCACAAACTCTTCCCATTTGAACTCGGTATCAGTACCGCTTTCTGGACGTCTAGACAGGAGGTAATACCTCCAGATATCTGCATCGATACCAGTATCTCTAGCGTTGTTACCAAAGACACCAACACCCTTTGATTTGCTGAATTTGCCACCCTCGTAGTTGAGATACTCTGTGGCAGAGATATGCCGAGCTTGGGTCCAGTTGTCGCCAGAGCCTATTTGAGATCCAGGGAACACAATGCTATGAAACGATACATTGTCCTTCCCAAGAAAATGGTATAGCTCAACTTCGTCGGGGTTCTTCCACCACTTTTCCCAATTGCTCCCATCAAGATTGTCTCCGTCAGTATAACATTTTGTAATACTTGGGTAACCAATGCAAGCGTCAAACCACACGTAAAAAACTTTCGAGCCATAGTCTTCAGAGTTCAACCCTTCAACATTGGGGACTGGCACTCCCCAACTGAGGTCGCGTGTAATAGCCCGTGGATGCAAGCCTTTGTCAATCCATGACTGCGTAATTGTTGTTGCATTTATTGACCAGCCTTTACTTGCGTCCTTGAACCAGTCAACGATTTTGTCCGATAGACTATCCAAACGAAGGAAAAGGTGCTTTGTTTCTCGTTTCTCTGGTTTCGAACCGTCGCGCTTGCAGCGTGGGTTTATCAGCCATCCTGTCGCCTTGGCTTCCGTATTCTCAGTGGACTCTGGCTCAAACGGATCCATCAATTGGCCACAGCTATCGCATTGATCACCACGTGCGTCTGGAGCATGGCACAAAGAACATTCGCCCTCAACGAAGCGATCTGCGAGAAAACCGGAGTGTTCTTGACAGTACGGTTGCACAGTCATGCGCTCTTCAATAAAGCCGTTCGCCCACAGCTTTTGAAATATATCCTGGACAATTTGTGTATGCTGAGGCGTTGGGGTTTGGCCAAATATGTCAAAGTCTATCCTGAACCAGTCATAAATCTCCTTGTGTATTTTGTGATATTTTGCACATAGAGTGGCAGGATCAACGCCTTCTTCAAAAGCTTTGGTTTCACTTGCTGTGCCGTATTGATCCTGTTTTGTATGTCAGTAAACCATAGGAGGTAGCTTTTGATATCATAAGCATATATAGACGTTGAATGACGTGAGATGAAAGGAAACTAACCGTTCCGCACACGTATAATGTTGGCAATCCCCGAGCACGAAAGAAGCGCGCAGCTGTATCCGCTGAGAGCGTACTTCCGATCAGGTTCCCAAGGTGTGGAGTTGCATTAGAGTAGGGAAGTGCACTGAGAATCAGTTTGTTACGCTGGCCCGGTACTGGCAGCACTGGGATGGGGTGGCTCGCCATTTGGAATGGTCCGTTGTTGTTGGTGTTGTTTGGTGGGCGAATATTGGCAGCTTGATAAGAAGGTTGGAAGAGCTAGTAGCGGGGTACGGAAAGATTGGCAATAAAGTTGAGTCATGTTTTATCGGGATTTAGTTTTTCCGCTATACCAAGTTTTTGTAATCATAGGAACCGACCTTTCGTTTCACTTAAGCTCGACGGGCGGTTCTAATAATTACTATATAATAACGTATTAGAGTACATGTTATATTTATTACGATATAATGATGTATAGAGGTATATTTTGCCTAAGGAAGAGTGCCTAAAAATCTCCAAGGGTCCGTGCACCAGAACCAATATGGGGTTTGAGTATTATAGGCAAGAAGTCGCAAATATATAGACTTTGAAGCCATTTAGTACTTAAACAAGTGCATGGATCTTACCGAGGCTTTTAGGTTTGTCGGTAGCTCGAGTAATTAGTTCGATCTAATTAGTAATTAACACCCCTAAAAAAGTTCACAAACCCGTAACCTGGAAACAGGCTTTGGGGGGGGGGGGGTGCTAAAGTCTAAATATACATACTACGAGTAGAAATAGAAATAGTATAGTAATCCAATCAATCTATTTATTCTACATACAGCATATACTATAAAGCTATTATTCGACTATTTCAGAAGTGGTGATTATAGAGACTACAGATTCTTATACATTCTACTATAACATTCCCTTTGCGAAAAGAATCGAGAAAAGAAGGTCTGCGTTATAGTATGGGCCAAGATAAGTACCATGATCAAGACCAGGGAAGGGACTGGGAGGGGAACGGGGATGAGTACGGTAACCAAGATAATAAAGAGAGGGGCGAAGTCTGGGGTGAAAGCCAAGATGAAGGCCAGGACGAAGCCTGGGATGAAAGCGAGGATGAAAGCGAGGATGAAGGCCAGGATGATAGCCAGGACGAATCATGGGACGAAGCATGGGACGAAGTCCAAGACGATGTCTGGGAAGAAGATCGGGATGAAGACCAGGATAAGAACCAAGATGAAGGCCAGAACTACCCAGAAGACTACCAGCGACTATGGTGCTGCAAATACCGAAAATGTGCAAAGTTATTTATTGAGAAGGAGAGCCTTGATAAGCACTATCAAACGATCCATCCTAAGACTTCAGCCTATATTTGCGGATTCCTAGGATGTATTAAGAAATATCTTAATAAATCAAACTTAGATGAGCACCGTCGAATCATCCGTCTAAAGACTCAGATCTTCTCTTGCGAGTTTCCAGAATGCAACAAGGAGTATCGTCATAAACACACACGAGATAGACACTATCAAGTTGTTCACCTTAAACGCCTACCTTTTACCTGTAAATACACTGAATGTAGCAAGTCATATATTAATAAATACGACCTAAACGACCACTACCAATGCGCCCATATCAAATGCAAGGTATTCTCGTGCAAGTTTCCTAGTTGTAGTAAGACATATACAGTTCGGAGAAGTCTTTATCAACACTACGAGCAACATCATATAAAGGAACCACCAAAGTTCGAGTGTAAGCATACAACATGTGAGAAGACGTTTACTCGAAAACGGGCTGCCAATCGACACTATGAGGAAGTCCATAGTGGCCACGGATACTATTGTGATTTTCCTTACTACGATAAACCATATGCCCAGAAAGCTAGATTTCTGGTACACTATCGTCAAAAGCACAGGGAGAGCGAAGAAAGCAAAAGCGAAAGGTGGCATTGCCAGGAGCCTGGATGCTCAAAGTCATTCTCACGCAAGGATGGACTAGGGTACCATCACCGAATCTGTCATACTGATCATATAAGATTCTCTTTCAACTATCCTGGATATACGAAGTCCTATGCTCACCTACAAAGTCTAAGCCTACATCATCGCACTATACACACAAACTCAGAAACGTTTACTTGCCAATTCCTAGGATGTGATAAATCCTACGCCTATAAGTCATGCCTAACTACTCATCAACAACGAGAGCATGAAAATTTAGACTCTCTATACCAGTGCGAACTCTGTGATACTACATTTTGAGATAAAAGAACATCTTACATTTATCTTGTTCACTAGCATGGCCAACGCCATCTTGTTATCCTACCACCACGCCCAAGCACATACATAGCAGATATAGATGAAGAACAAGCCTATAAACCAATTGAAGGCGTAACTACTATCACCAATTCTACATAGCTAGTACTATACGACGAGCTAGCAAGCAGTATAAAAGATGGCATATTTGATCTAAATATGTTTAAATGTAATCTTATTAACTTAGTAGAAAATATTATATTAATGCTTCGTAGTGCAATCTCGAACCCATTGGTTAGACAACTCAAGATATAACACCCCCTGTTTTGGGCCAGTCAGGACAGTAAGAAAACGCTGGAACCTAATTACAACAAGAGACTACGCCTTCCCTTTAAATATGATGATAAGCTATTCAACAGCTCGCCTTATTTCTAAAATAGGCGTTAACGCTATAAAGGGGTTTGTTTACCATATCATGCAATTCTCACCAAGGTGTATCCACGGCGAGTTGTTAATGCATATCGATGGAAGTTTACCTATAAGGACTATAGTTCACTCTACTTGTACATCCCAAGGCTGTAATAATTCGACCTGGCAAGGTGTGGGAATCTACTGCTCTATCCACTATCTAGCATGTCACCAAATCTATGATTTAGGTACAAAGGCATCTATCCCTGACCTTTCGAAAAGCTTCATCTTAAAGGCACCAAGTTTTATACGCAATATGGCAACTGAAGTTATAATCTGGAAGGGTACTAGACTCGAGCCTATATTTAAGGCTCTTTCTACTCCTCATCCAGGATGTCCAAACGTCTACGCAGTTGACACAGAATTCTGCTCTATCCCAGGACGACTTAGTGTTACTGAGGTTGCAGTCGTCAACATGAGAACTAACAACCTTGTAGTACATGGTGTCTTTAACCATAGACGTGGGATGGTTGCGTCAGCCAAACTTGCGTGTCTATGTCGATTAAAGGAAGGTCATCCCGACTTTTTAGCGGTTACAGATCATGTTAGACAAGTACATACTGTTGAACAAATGGTTCAACAAATTAAGGAGTGTCTCTTTCAGCAGAACGACATTATGGTCGAGTATAGCATGTTTAGCGAGACATGTCTGGATATGAAGAATCTACGTTGGCTCTTAGATCAGCCTGGTTGCGATGCTAACGATCTCATTCCATGTAATGATACTTTTGGTATAATTCAGCCCATAAAGAAGTTCATGTATCAAGTGCTTCCACTTGATTGCTGGAAGTTACAATTGGTTTTCCGAGTCCTCTTTCCTAGTCACCCGTTAGTCGACCAGAACCATTCTGCAGCTGTCGACACTCTACAACTTGCAGCTATTACTAGACTCGCATTTGAGCTAAGCAAGCCAGCCGAGCAGCGCAATCTACCTGCCAACCTATTACAAGGACTTGGAAATCTTCCATCTCTCAGCATAGAAACTATACAAGCGAACACGTTAGATAACTACTTTAAACCTGTTAGAGATGTCGAAAACGTAGGAATCCAAGGGCCTAAAGAAGTAGGCGACCAGGTTATTGGGGAAGAACTACTAGTGCATACGAAGACATCTTAGGACCCTCTAGTACCAATCATTATAGCCTTATCAATGCTATTGATGAGCAACAATACGATGAGTCGGCAGACTATCTGGAAGAAGGTGCACAGTTTACTGTTAATAGGGCAGATAACCCTCAAGAAGAAGCCGAGTTTATGTTTGAGGTCGGTTGTCCCGTGGGTGACGCGGAGTTTATGCCAGACAAGGCAATTTTTTCTCTGGAAGATGCACAGCATATGCCAGATAGGGAAAATCATTTGCTAGGAGACTTGGAACAAACCGCAGCTGGCAGTACTACTCGTAAAGAAAAACGCGGGCGTACAGATTCCCCAGCCTCGCAAGCAGTGTTGGCAGTAGTGCAAACTATCAGTTTTACAGGCTAAACCAACCAACTGTTTATGCTATAATGTCTGC